>JAJJWX010004904.1:0-29023 GCA_023529315.1 Papaver bracteatum | reverse complement strand
ATATATACTAATGTTTTTTTTGAAAACGTTATCTAATTTTTATTCAAGTATGTATGTATGCCACTAGAGGAAAATAAATAAAACATATGGCTCATTGTATTTGATTTTATATTTATTAAGAAAAATCGAGAATTGAAAAACGTACTCTCAAGATCAAGAGTGATAAATTTAATTAAATGAAGATTTCAACGTATGAATGAGAGACTTGATACATAGAACCAAGCATTATAATAACGAATTATGTCATTCTAATCCCTTGTCTAAGCCACACTCTAGTCCAGGATTTACATGGCAATTGATGTAAGAAATCACGCCAAAGTCATTCTCGATAACCTATATCATTTCATTTTTTCTCTTCCCGAAAGTCATGCCTTTATTTTTTTTTTCTCTTTTTCAAAATCTCTTCTTTAGAGCATCTCCAATGCTCAAAGTGAAGGTTATATATTATTTCGAGGTCATATTAATGCTTTTAGTTATAGTATTAGCTAATGTGTAAAAAAAATAAAGGTAAGACTTTCTACCAAAATTTCATCTCCAATACCAATGTGTCTTTTTTTATGAACAACTGACCACATTTCATTCAATCCAAAAAGGTGATTACATGATTGTTTATAAGAAAAAGAACATCAAAATACAAGAAACTTAAAACCCAAATACAAATAAAGATACCAATTACATGTAATCTATAAGAGAAAGAGAAAAATACCTAGCAGCGTACCAATTTTTGTATGAAAAGTAGAGAGAAAAGATGGTATAATCCGGAATCAATCTCCAATTATTTTGAATGTTTGTCTTCTATAACAAGAGATGCTCCAAAAACAAAGGAGTGATTATCCCTTAATCTTGATATGTGAAAAAATCCCGATGCCCTAAACTTTTTTTTAAGATAAACTCAAAGCAATGTCGTCAATCAACGATAAACTTCTTTAATCTGAATAAATGTGTCATGAAACAACCAACAAAGATTGAACAAATTTAACATCAAAGTGAAAAATAATCTTTCAAAGCTAAGACAAAATCACCCAAAAAGTTTAAGACAAAATCACCCAAACGGGTGGAAGAAATGTGTCAAAAAACACCATAAATTAAAAACAACATCTTATTTTATTAGAAAATCTATTAAAACTAAAGAAAACAATAATCCTGCCAAATATGGTCCAAAAGGACCAAACGGTGCCATATGAAGATGAACAGCTTATTCTTTTTCTTTTTCTTTTTTAAGGGAGAAAGTGAGAAAGGCCAGAGAGATAACGTGTTCCAATACCAATGTCCTATTACCCTAATAAAATTTTGTAATTAATAAAGATTATTTTATTATGGAATAAAGAATTGATGACTTAACACCTTAAAATCACAACCTATTAATTACTTAATGTCGGTGTAGTCATACGTGTTGTTCCAGATATATGTTCGTTGTAAAAATGATTTTGTGGTTCTATTTTATTTTTTAGACCCAAGGATTGATTCAATAAATTTTTGTTCTCCATGTATGATGTTTTTACGTGGTAGTCCTTGAAGGACTAGCATTGCATTTACACAAAAATATGGTTGGAACATATTTAGTAAACAATTGATTTGATTATGTCGGGTCGAACAATCCTCTATGTGTTTTTAGAATTTGGTATAAATCCAAGAATACGATTAATTAGTTGATGCTATCAACTTTATGGGTCTCATGAGGAGTCATAAAAACACAAAAATCCACGCTAACAAGATTAATTCTATTTTCTTCCTTTCTTAAATCCGCAAAGTTAGAATTATGCTAGCTTAAACCGTCATTGAGATAAACTAGAGTTGTGATTTTGATGCTCATTTTCTATAATACTCATATAGTTGAGTTAACATTCATAACTCTTGAAATGTTGTTCTCTTTTTCGTTAGATTTGGGGTTTTGCCCCATGTGGTTTTCCGACAAGGTTTTAACTAGCAACATGATATTTATTTTATTTCAAAATGTTGATATTTGTGCTCTTTTTCCTTTGTCCAAGTTTTTTCCCATTGGGTTTTACTGGCGAGGTTTTAGTGAGGCAATTTAATTCAACATGGTGGTCATCCAAGGGGGAGTTGTATTGATTTCGGTTATTTGGTGGATCCCCACCATGAACTAGATCATTTTGTTAGACCACATCAACATAAACATCTCCTATGAATTTGGATATCATTCTGATCCATATAAGGTATGATCCACGATTTTGTTCACCATATTGAGGCACAACTACATCAACTACATATGCAAATCATCTCAAGATAAAGCAAACCAAGACACAAGTTCTCAAGTGCATTTGGAGAAGCTTGAAGATTCGAAAATACACTACTATTAGAAGATTAACACAAAAGATGACTTCCTCGGAACAATTATCTTCTACATTAAAGAAATTCTTTCTCAAATTGGGAAGTCTCGACTCAAAGATTTGCAAGCCAAGAATTTGATCAAGTATTTACTCGTGGAGCGTCATCATCAAAATCAAGGTGCATTCACCCGACTTTTCTGTTGTACTCTTTTTCCTTAGTCAAGGTTTGTCCCAACGTTTTTCCTTGTCAAGGTTTTAAAGGAGCAACATACGCCATGTCCAAGATTGTTTCAAGTCTTACATGCTTGTGCAATTTTAGGTTTTTCTCTTTTTGAGTTTTCCACGATATGATTGTAATGACTTAGCCACAATGGTCATCGGGGAGTGTTATAAACCAAGTTTATTTACTAAGATTCCTTCGTGTCTAAGTTTAGGTTTACATATCTTGGACACCAAGTCTTCTATATATATATATATATATATAAATAAGGCATTAACATTGTATTTTACACACATGAATAAGATTTCTCTCTCCTTCTTTCTTTCTACTTTGTCTCTCGCTTTTTTGTCTTCTATATCTAAATGATTTATAGTTTTGATAGACTTGTATGAGACTTTTATTTAAATATACCATAAATGGATTAAAAAAAGTCTCTCCTAAGTATGTGATATTTTTGGAGACTTTGTTCTTTCTTTTTTTACAGATTAAATATCAAAATATTAAATACATTAACCAAATAAGTTGTAATTAAATATTTAAATTCATAAAAGTAAAATAAAAAATTTGTTGTCTTCTAAAATCAAATAAGTTTACTAGAGATTCAAATCCCTTATGTTCGCTCATTTTTATTTTATCGGAAAAATGGTTAAAATTTCCAGCTGAACCTTGATTCGGGGATATGAAAACTAATTGGGGGATAGAGGAAAAAGACAAAAACTGGATTTAAATATCAAATCGGGGTCACCCCTTATCTAAGTATTTTATATAATTCCTAATCTACCTCACTAATCAAATTTAGTGGTTACTTATATTTAGAAAATCATAAGATTATTTGATAAATGATTAGTGTGTATTTTTATTTGTGTTTGGGTGAGTGAGGTGAGAGTAGAAGTGAAAAGATCGAGGTACCCAAATATGCCTCAATCTAAAACTTTCCATCAATCTAAAACTTTTCCAAAGTGATTGTCTATGGATCGAGTGAGACAATACAACTAATCGATCTCACTTCGTGATCGTTTATGGATACAAGATCGAGACAATACAACAACGAAGAATGTTTACTAGATAATAGGTTCGACTTAACCAAAACTCTCAGGGATTGACTATCAAGTAAAATAGGAATTAACGCTTGTGCTAATTACTTTAAATTATAACAAACACAATTATAATCATGAAATAAAAGTAAATACATGACAGTAGATTTGTTAACAGGAACCTACAAATGCGTAAAACCCACTCGAACTAGTCCGTAATTGATACTCTCGAAGATTAAGCAGCTATACAAAATCAAATAAACTTCGTATAGTTGAGACCAAGCAACTAAACCTATAGTTCACCTAGTTTCTCTCGATAACCCTCGCTACCTCCAACTTGTACGCCTTTGTTCGTATTCAAATAGGTAAAGTAATAACAACTGTCAACAACTCTTTCAAACAATGTGATATGAGTTTGACAAAGGCTCTTTGTTTAACCAATAAACTCCTTTGTCGGGTCCTTAGATTAATATCTCAACAACTAACAAGAATTGTTGACTATGCAATCAATATTATTAATCACAAAGAAGTGTAGTGATGCTGATCTATACAACTAATCAATTCAATCTATTACAAAGATAAACCGATTATAGTTGGATCCTTTCGGTAAACAAGTATTGTGCACACGAAACATCATAAATCCAAAAAGTCTTAATAAACACTTATAATCAACTTGAATCTCTTGTGATCAATCACACATTTAACGAGTCCGTTAATGTTGGATTATCACAAGGCGTCTTTAGATCTACAAGGTCTAAAGATCCTACAAAACTTCGATCTAGTTTGAGTGAATCTTATATCATAAGAGAAGATTCTCAAGCATAAATAAACTAGGTGAAATCAAAGTCCAACAACCTTAGTTAATCAATTCAATCGAAAACTAAAATAAACTTCAATTATCTAGTTTCCACCAACGGTTCTAATAGAGCTTCCCAATCCCAAAGAAGTCTTTGAACCGAGCGGCCGTAAGAGATTTCTCCTAATTAGGGTACTCTCCTCTCTGATAGGTGGCTCCACCAGTAATAACACAACTGAGGTAGTTTTGCTGGCTCCGAGGATTAGTTTGCTAGAGATGCAAACTTCAATATTTATAGACAAGGAAGTTTGGACACCAAGGAATTTCCAAAACCGAATATTCTCAAAGATATGCAATAAACACATAATCGGTTTTCATATCTCCTGGAAATTCACTGTCCAAATATTTACCGAAATCCAATAGAAAAATCTATAATCAGTAAATGCACATTAATGATTATTATTTTCTAAAGATATGCTTTTAATTTCTGGACATTAAATAACATATAAAGACTAAGAAACCTTAATTAAAAGATTCTCAATTTATCTCGATCTGACTTCTCCTTTATCTATTAAGGAATATCTTAGAACAATTAAAAATAAGCATGCTCAAAGTATGTCACATCCTCCAAAGTATCTTTCATACTTACAATCCTGAAACGATCTTCCCACTTCCAAACTAGGTTTGATAGATAGTACGACCCACGTGTCCTTGTAGCCAAATAGCATTCTTTGTTTCTAAACTTCACCCCAATTTCTACCACGATCAAGGTCGGGTATCATGTCATCAATATGAGGAAGGTGTGAACCTTTAACTTTTACTTTGCCTTTGCCCTTGCCTTGTGTCAGTTGTTGACTTGGCCCACCATCTTCCTCTAAAACTTAGATTTGGGTTTCTAATTGGCTTGGATCAACCTCATTATCTTTATCTTCATATTGCTCTTCGTGCTCAACTGTCCTGAGTTCACTGACACGTAAAATTCTAATGGTCATGACCACTCTCCAAAACTTCACCTCTTGTAGATGCCCTAAACGCTTTGTTGCGACCTTGTTCTTTCCCTCGAGGAGTACCAAGACCGTTTCTTCTTTCTTTTCAACAATGCCAACATAGTTTTTCCTTTGTTAGCTTCCTTGGCTCTTAGCCCTATATTAAAAGAAAACAGAAATAAATAAGAGACAACTCACTTTCATTTTTAATACGCCATAATGGGATAGAATCATTAGTAACGCATTGGTTTTACGAGAAATATCGTAACCATAAACAGACCTAAAAACGGCATAGTAAGTTAACAAACACACATCAAGACGACCCTATGCGGTATTTTAGAATAATTGTCAATAATGTCGGTTGATAAGTGCATAATTCACATGATTTTAATGTCAATTCCATGCTAGTAATTGCTTATATTATTGAAAATTATTGTATATTACGTTTGTTTTCCCTTATTTGTGTTTCATAAGGAGAATCATCCAAAAAGAAGTGAATTTGCACTAATCGTGCAACAAAAAAAGCTAGCTACAAGTAGAGAAGGGACAAAGACCAAGTGGAACTCGTTCAAGTACAAGATTCATACTTTTCATTTTGTAGAGGACGAAGACGAAGACAATGGGCGTGGAACGAAGTCATTACGAGTTCGTATGAAGAAATTATGTGCAAAACAAGAATTTGGAAGAGTAAAAAAGAACAAAATGATCATTTTATAGGAAGTTGTTATTCGAATCGCCAAATGTTGAGGGCAAAGTTCCATACGCCTCTTCCACACGCTCAAAAGAAGGGAACTTTTTTTGTAAGTTCAAATCATTCAAAAGACTAACTTAGGGAATTAGAAACCCTTACATCATTAATAGTAGAGCCTTCTAAAGTTGGGCTATGAACTCAACTTGGAAATGACCCGTTTTCCCTTAAGCTCATTGGGTTTGTGATGCCCAAAATTCGGCCTGTGTTTCACTCCAAACCCAAAATCCGATATGCTACTTAATAACAAGCCTAGACTTCCACACTTGGCCCAAGTCCAAATCGACTAATTCTTTGTCTATTCTTTATTTATGTTCAATTAGAAATTGATCGCGAATGACACGTAAAAATTCTTTTAAGAAACATCTAACTGTTAACTTGTCATGATTTTTAACTCACATGAACACTAAAGAAATATATTTTACCGAAAAAATTAATTTCACCGTTAAACGTTCTAGATTTAATCCAAAAGAATCGCATGTTTAAGGAAGAATCATAAAAAAAAAATAGACATCAATTAACTCCAAAATTTTCTCAACCCATTTCAAATCTAAAAATTATTATTATTATACATTCTGAATTCTAAACGAGTATAGTTCCATTGATAAATTTTATATAATTTTTAGATTATCTTAAGGATTTTTTTGACCAATTAAACACTTAGTTGACCAGAATGCGAGAAAAAGAAAAACTGAGATAGTCAATTTTATAAAAATCGTATAAAATCACTAACAACTCCAAATCAAGTTTAGTTTACCATTTTGATAAGTAAAAAGAAATATCTTCAAGTTTATGTAGAGACACCAAAGACTAAAAATGCCATAGGATAGTTTTAAAATGAAAACTTCAACATAGTTGAATTTTTCGTGAAATATCTGAATTTCTTAGGTAATAAACAATTGTTTTAAAAATATTTCCGGAATCAGAAATTCAATATTTTAATAACTTCATAAACCGTGAGTTTCGTATACCATAAAATATTAGGTCAAAATATGATGTAAAATGATTATCATTAACAAATCAACCGACATGACTACAAATTTTCTTAATAACACATTGTTCCATTAGTTATACATTAACCCAATAATCTCCAAGGTATTAATAATAAATAAATCATATAAAGAGAGTTTGATGATATTTTATTACAATTTTTCAATCATAATATGCAAACTACTAATTAAAACACCAAAACCGATCTCTATGCTTTTCCGCCATTAGCTCCTTTCGTGTCATTAAATCCTGGAATTTTTGTCATGAAACGACGTGAGTTGTGACACCTTAGGAAAAGAAGCAACAAAACATTTTATTCAAACATTTTTCAATTTCTTTCTAAAACAACTAGCATGATTAATAACAAGTAAACACATGGAAACACCACATCCATAACAACAATAAATTGATTAATCTCTTGCCCTAGGGAGCCCCATTATGGGTTTAGGAAACAAAACCGTTCCAAAGGATATCTCAGATCCGAAGTCATAAATAATTTTTAAGAATCACACCTATGGACCGCAGCCCAACATTTATAATCATGCTCACAACATCAATTATCATCCATATTATTGAAACTTGCAACATAAATTTAATTAAAAGAAACTTTTAAAAAAAAGATTTTTGATTGTGTTATACCTACAATTTCCATCAAACGATCAGGAATGACACCCCATGAAATAAAAACACCATTTATAGTTCTTGGAGGAAAGGAAAATGGTATCTGCCTCCTTTTTTTCTTTTCTTCTATGTTTATTATAACCAAACCGACTCACCAATCAGAACAAGCCAATTTAGTTTCTCTCCAAGTGACCTATTCGATTTTCTATTTATGTTTTGTTTTGTTTCCCTAGATAAACATAGAAAAGAACCCTTGATGCCAATATTATCGTCTTATATAACATGCGGTGATAGTGGGAAATTCTGCTTTCCAAGTTCTCAATCAAAATGCTGAAAACATTTTATAGCACATTCCTTAGCCAACTTACATGGAAAAGATAAAAGACCAAGAAAAACCAAACGAAACAAACGGAAGTGGATCCGCACTCAAAAAGTGTAGCCACACTCCAACTAGAGCTATAAAAAACGAAAAGGACACAAAAGGAAAAACTCAAGTGCTTCCACCTAATTTTTCCATTCTTTCCAACTTTTCTTTACTTTCCCTGATAAACTCTAGACGGAAGGAGATATCATTCAAAATTTCATTTGAATATCGAATTTATTAATCGTACTAAAAAATCGTTCTCCTTTTTGATAAACGACTAGATGGCAACAGAGGCCCATCTTCACGAACCTCCATATTCCTCCTAAGAAAAGTTGGGGATCCGCCATGCTTTACTTTATGGACCACCTTTATTGAAATTAGTGTTCTTGCCTTTCCTTATTTCTATCGACCCATCCTATTGTATGCACTACTCGATTCCTTTGACCCCTTTTGTTATTGCTTTTGTCTACCACTAAGAATTCTTTAATATAATATCCAAAACCGTAACACCCAAAGTCCTCGATCACTACTCCAGGGAATCCAAGACTACTGAAGAATATTTCACCTCATCATTCGGTCAAGATAAGGAGCAAATAATTATGTCCTTCAAAGTGGTGCTAATAATTATCTCTATTAGAGATAAACATTAGTTAGGTATTGCACGACATACGAAAAAATGAATTCCGACGAAACTCTATATCAAGCCGCATACGTCTCTAAAGAATTTTTTTTAATATACTAATGAATGTTTAATATACTAATCAATGACAAATCTCTTTGTCATTAAAGAAATCTTTTCCACTTATTATTCAAACTATTTTATTTTATTTTTATTTTTGTTTTATGTCCGCCACACACAAGTAATTTATTTCTGAATATATTATTCAAACAAAGTTTTTGTCTCTGCACTACATTTTTATTTTATTTTATTTTTTCTAATTTAACCAAGTGGAAGAGTTTGGTGTTTTTTCAACCAAGTGGAAGAGTTTATGGTGATGGGTTCTTACTTGATTTGTTTTTCCATCAAATTTGAGATGTTTGATCAAATTCAGATCAATTTTATTCTCTTTTGATGTATTCTTATTCCATTATTACAATGGTGAAGAATATTTCAGTGATCAATTTTATTGGCGTGCAACTTATGGGTTCACTTCATCAATCAATATAATTAAACCTTGTTTATTTGGGAGGTCTCCAAATTGCAGACGGTATTAAACTCTAAGGTTTTGAAAGACGCACATTCAGTGCTTGATAAAATGCCGGAACCACCAGTTTAGGGTTTTTCCTTTTCATTATGTCGTGATCCACCCAAAACCCAAAGGTTTCATCCCCTCAGTTGCAGAATTGTTCTCCTGAGGTCGCACTTTTGGATGTAGCAGTTGTTCCTTCGCATGCTTCCCTCCCTACTGGTAATGGTGCTTTTTTCCATTGTCCCTTTAAGGGTTTTGATAGTTATAGCGATGGCGTCAACGGAAGGGTTTATGTTAAGGGTCCTACATCAAGCATTTCAGGGACAAATATATTTTTCAATGAGGTAAACAAGGATATCTGCGAGGATTTGATCTCTTGAATCCAATGGTTTACCAGTGCCTGGATGGAGTTCTTCGTCATCTTCGTGATGTAACTTTGCAACAAATGCATGCGTTTGCATGCTTGAGGCCTATCGTGCAAGTCGCGGAGGCGTTGTACATGGAGATGTTATTGTAGGCCACTATGACAGGCTGCTCACGAACTTATTCATGGCTTGCGTAAACTGCGATGAATGTTGCTCACGAAGCTATTTTTTACACGCTGCTTTTATGTTGCTTCGGTGTCCAACTGATTGCGTGATCTTGTAGATAGTGAGGATGATCTCTCCTTGGACCTACTAAATTTAGCATTCGGAGGCAAGTCTCGATCGCTCTTATTATTCCTCACCAATGTCGCATCCTTTCTTAACTCTCAAAATTCTTTAGAAGCCTTGATTCTCCCAGTCTGGACAATACCGATCCTCGGATCCGACTTCTTCTCCCTATTGCGACCTTGCAGGTCTACATTCCCAAATGTTCCGTAGAAGAAAGGTCAAGCATGAGGATGAAGTTACAATTCAAATCCATCAACCAAGCACTTTCGCAATGGAAAGATTATACTAGATGTTCAGTTTTGATCCGATCTCAAGTTTGAACAACCTACATTTTTGTCGTGACAAATGTTTCGAAGAAGAAGCAAGACAACACGCAACAATGAGTAGTGGGCATTTTTTCAAATGCCATTGGTTTTATCTTCCAATGATATTTATCAACGAGTCGTCGGCGCGGAATTGTTAACAAAACATCCGTGGTATAACCTTTTATTCCTCTGAGTCGGTGGTGTTGATTCAATAGTTGTTGATTCCAAAGCCGTTCTGTTATTATCAAGATCTTCCCCAAAGGAAAATCTTGTGGTCGAGATGGTTTAGGCAAGAACATTTGGTAGATCGTTGGTGATGTGGAATCAAAGAGTGATCGGACGATTTAGTGGCTTCAATTACGGGGTTGTCAATTTATGGTTGGCAGGGAAATATCCCAGTGGTTTAGGTGAGTCGTAGCCAGTACACCATTGACACCGTTATTGAAGCCGGGTGGTGGTCTCAGGCCCATAGCTGTTGGTACTATTTGGCGCAGATTGGTTTCCAAGACAACTGCTTTCTCTGTTGGCAAGGCCATGACTGATTACCTGGGAGACCAACAATTCGGAGTTGGTGTGCTTGTTGGAGGTGAGAGTATTTTACACGCTGTAAATAGCTTGTTGGAATTGAAAGGCCAGTCCAACAATATGTCAATGCTGCTTGTTGACTTTTCAAACGCTTTCAATATGGTCAATCGGTCACACCTCATTAAGGAAGTTGACTTCATTGTCCAGGCATTTCACGTTGGGTGGAATTTTTCTACAGTAGGCCTGCTAGACTTTATTATGATAATTATATTTTTTCCTCGGCACTTGGTGTTCAATAAGGGGACCCATTCGGTCCATTTTTGTTCGCCTTGACTCTCCATCTTCTAGTAAAAACTATTGCCTCGCAGTGCAAACTTGATTTGCATGCCTGGTTTCTTGATGATGGCACTATTATTGGGGACACTCTCGAGGTGGCTAAATCTCTGAGTATTATTGAATCTGAGGGCCCGGACAGAGGTTTGCATCTTAATATTAAGAAAACGGAGGTCTTTTGGCCGACTGCTGATTCTAGAAGTTTTGATGAAGATGTTTTTCCTAGAGATATTGGCAAACCAACTAAGGGTGTGAAACTCTTGGGGGGCCCCGGTGAGTCTTGATTTGAGTTTTATTAGTGATATGGCATTGGCTAGAGTTCACAAGACTATCCAGTTAATGTCTGCCATAAAAAAACTCAAGGACCCTCAGAGTGAGATGTTATTGCTTCAGAATCGCAGGTGTGTCAGGTTGTACTTTGTCCTGTCACTACTAACCCAGAGCTTTACAACATGCAATGAATCTGTTTGATGATCATCAATTTCAATACTTGAGACTTATGGTCACAGGTTTCGGGCCTTTACAACTGCGACTAGCTAATCTTCCAATCAAGGAAGGTGGTCTTGGCATTTACACCATGGCAGATACCCGACACTATTGTTATCTTGCTTCTCAGAGTCAAACAGTTTATGTTCTAAAGGTGATTCTTGGGAACTTATTTTCTTCAGACAAAGGTTTTGTTTATCAGTCGGCAATTCAAAACTTCTCAGCGTTGATGATACTGCACCCCCCCCCCCTTCTATGCACTCCCTGGCAGTCACCTATTTCGACGCAGTTAAGAAGCAAATCCCCAACCAATTCTCTATCTCATGCAAGAGATTCCATTTTGTGGCAATGCAATCGTGTTAAGCATGCTCAAGATTACCTTTTGGCCATACCAATCAGTGGTATGAATCAATGTCTTGGACCGATCTGGACGATTTAGAGTCGTTTCTCCTACCACCTTGGTATCCCCATGTTTGTTGAAGGTGGCCTCCTGCTCAAGTTGTAATAGACCCATGGATATTTTTGGAGATCACGCTCTTCATTGTGCCAAGGATGTGGGGATCAAGTTTTGGCATGACCTGGTACGTGATGTAATTAGCCGACATTTGCTACAAAGTGGTGTGCCTGTTAAAAAAGAAGCCGCTCTTGGGTTTTATCCGATGATAATAGAGATTAGCGTCATCTTGACATCCTTGTTCTTAATTGGGAGAATGGTCGGGATGTTTGTATGGATGTTATAGAGTCTCACCTTTCCAGGTGAAGGTGTGCGTGCTTTTGTTTAATGTCCAAGCCATTTCCAATGATGTTTTGCGAAAACGTAACAAATAATTAAACCAATGTTTTCGCATGGTTATGGTTTGGGTGTCCTAGCCTTTACCGCGTTGGGAGAACTAGGTGAGGATACTTTGTGTTTTTTTTAAGAGATTGAAGAATTGTTTAGTTAGTAATGACGTCGAAATTGGGTAGGTAAATTTCTTTTTGCATTAGGATTGCTATTCAAAAAGGGGTTGGTGCTCACTTGTTGTTAGGTTACCAACCAAGTTTTGTACGACTTTACCGACATTTACTCGTTTGTTTTTATTAAAATTATAGAAGAATGATTTATGAGAGAGAAAAAATATTTTGGCCATTATTAAAGGACTGTGACATCATTGACGATTTAACTTAACATGAATAGAAGTTCATTCCCACCAATATATATATATATATATATATATAATACTTAAATTACTGAAATCTTTTTTCAACGTAAAATGACTAATTTATCCATATTAGTAAAATGACAAAAATGCCCTCAAAATTGGAACTGGTATTATTCGAGGTTGGGTTTTAACGGGCGGTGATGAGCCCTCAAGTAAGTGAGTTAAGTCGCCCAGAGATAAGACCGTGAGTGTCATGTGTGATAAAGTCCCGCCGTGCGGTGCTTGACCACGCATGGGCGCCTCTGTGCGAGATCCAATCAAGGGGGACACTCTTCACTCAAACTTCAGTCTCGCTTCCACACCCGCTCTAAAAACTGTCTCGACTTATAGACCAATTGCAATTGTTAAGTATCTCCCGAAGATTCCCCTGCCAAGGACATCCCGTCCAATCTGGATGGGTAGCTGGATTTGCAATGATCTATCCCCATTCCGATGAGAGTTACCCCATCTAGAATGTTTATCCTGGTGGAAGTAGGTATATGCAAAGTTTGGAGTTCATTGGGTTTATGAACTCCAATCCTATCATTAGAAATATCTACTTCTAAAGATTGCAAAATACAAGTAGGAGCTACACTGTTCTAATTAACAAGATTGGATTTTATGGGCGGCTGTTATTTGCACCTTTACGGATGTTAAGGGGTGACCATTTTTTTCCTCCTATCATCAGCTACAAATTAATTAATGGAAGCGACCTGTCAAGGGCGGACCAATGTGTACCAATTTCGTGGACGGCTGAGATCTATAGGGGGTGAGATTTAAAGATATTAGTGGGGCCTGCAAAACAGATTTGAATGGTTGAATTTCATTGATACACCATTTTAGGTCAACCTTTAGACTTTTCCTTAGTGGAAGTGTTGTTTGTCTGCATGTGGAGTCCACTAAATCATATACGTAAACACACATGTGAATGAAGAGAATTACTTCTCTTCATGGTTTACAAAGAAAGGTGAAATGGGACTGGGACCTGGCTGGCAGAAACATGTCTCTGACATGTTGGGATTAGGTTGAAATCCGGTGTAGTACTATACATCGATTTGGATATACCGTCAGCATCTAATGGAAAATATTTATTCATGCGGGTCCCGACGGAATTTATGACCAATCACAAGCCATAGTTACTGAGTTAAACGACTTCATGCTACACCGGAAAATCACTTATTCTTGGAAGAGATAATTCCTGATGTTGACAGCTTTTGAAAGTGGTGATTCGGTGCAATGGGAAATATCGAATTGGATATACTGCTAATCTCCAAGAAAGACACAATTATCACATATGGACCCCTCCGGTTACCAGCCAATCAGTGACCGTGTTCATCCTACTAAAATACGCCAAGTTACACCGAATCAAAGACATTTATCTGCAAGTTGGAGACATTTTGGGAAGAACAAAGACACGGATTAGACAAGCCATTTTGACGTCTTGTGCATAAGTGAAAATTCGGTAAGCAATGAGTATACTAAAATTGGATGTACATTTGTAGTAAAGAGGACAGATAGCTCCACTCGGATCTCGATGAAGTTTAAGCCATTCAAATGTCGTCTTCACTTTAAGGTAGCTTGTTATATTATAGGGGCGGCATGGTTTATTAGAGGGGCGACGGTGTGATAGTAATGTCCCTCTAGTTGGTTAGGGAATGTCCTAAAAATAAAAAGGATGTAAATTGACTAGATTATCCTTTTCACCTTAAACAACCAAAATCAAATCAGTTTTTTTGTTTAACCTAATGAATCAGAAAAAATCAAATCAGTTTTTTTTTCATCTTCTTCTCTCCTCCATCAACCGTAACCTCCATCAAAACTGAAAATTTCATTGTCTTTGATTAATCGGCGATTTGAAAAACGTTTGGAAAAACCCAGTTAGGATTTAGTTTATTGTGTTGGATTTAAATTAGTTTTGTATCAAAAATTAGGGTTTTGGATCAAAATTAAAATTTGTGTGTTGCATGTGAGTTACGATTGGTAATAACTCCAATTGGAACCGTAACTATAGATTTGGTTGATGTTACGGTTTATTGCAACTCAAATACCAACCGTAAGTTCTTGATTTTGATATACAATGTTCAATTACGTGTTTTTTTTTTGCAACCGTAAATAGCTTACGGTTGGTATCGTTACTTAAGTTACCAACCATAATTTGTCCTGTAACTTTCATTTTCTTTTTACGGTTTGTAATTTCATCACTGTTAGCAACCGTAGGGTAGTTACGGTTGGTCTCGATACATTAGTTACCAACCGTAATTTAGTTACGGTTGTTGTCCAAATTTAATTACCAACCGTAATTGGTTTTACGATTGGATCTTCCCAAAATTTAACCAGCTACGGTTGGTATTCGATAACTTACGAATGCAACCATAAGTTCTTCTGAAAATTTAAAAGTTTTGATTTTGTTACGTACTTTAGATAATTTTGAGCGAGAAAAAGCTAATGGGAACTAATAAGTATACCGGGTCACTGGAATCACTCATTTTGGTTGAGTGAATCAAAATCTAGGGTTTCACAAATATCACAAAAGTTTTTCTTTTTCTTCTCCTCTGAACTTTTCTTTTTAACTCTAAAAATATGATTTTGTTTTGATTTTAAGTTAATGATTAACACTAAACTTGATTATCATCACTAAACTTAATCATTAACACTAAACTTGTGAAATTAGTCATTAACACTAAACTTGATTATCATCACTAAACTAGGTTATCAATAATGAGGGTTAAATTGTCATTTCTAGTTTTTTTTTTATAAGGGGCACCTTGAATGATCATATAATGACCCTTTTTTGTCCTATTAGGATGTCGCCCCTCTAATAAACCATGCCGCCCCTATAACAAGATTTATTTATTATGATAATTCCTGCTAACACCGGAGCAATGCCATTGTGTCTGTCAAACTGGTGAACATTGTCTACTAATTCTTATCATGTGCGTGATTTTTCGGAAGTGCTACGCTTCCCCGTTGGTTTCCACCATGGTTTCCCCCACGAGGTGTCACCATTTTCATCCCTTGATCCCCTGGATTGGAGTTAACATGGGGCCATTTAGTTTTTTGTGAACTTCTATGCATTAAGGACACTATCCCCATTTTGACACCTCTATGGTGGAAGATTTCATTTTTAATTCCTTCTTCTCTATTTTATTTGCTAGAAACCAATTTTAATTGATTAGGGATGATTTCCATTTAGAAACATTATTTTTCTTTAACGTTTATTTCGTGTCATTCTAAGATTATTGGATTTAAAATGATCAATTAAATTAACCAATGAAGAAGATTTCATCAGATTAGTCACTAGAAGGAAAAATAGTTATTTGGCTATTAAACCGACTTGGACTCCCCATATTATTTGGGTGATTTTTTATCATTTGTCTTTGGATTTATCAAAACCAATCGAGATAGATCTCGAAATGTTAGATAAGCTCATTCACTTTCTTCTTCTATCTCTTGGACTTCTTTTATCTTTTCTTCAAAACCATTCAGTCTTCTTCTTTCTCGTTCTTCTTCTTCTTCTGTTCTTCTTCTTTGCGAATTCAAGAGATTAAATGAGAGATTTCTGAACAATGAAAGGTGAAACAGATCATGGGTTAGCTGTGAGTGATGTTGTTTTTGTCCGTCGATGATCCAAACTCGAAGGAGGAAGTGAAATGGAATTTAGGGTTGAATCAAAGAAGATCAAATTAGGGTCAGAATTGAGAGGTGAATTGAATTGAGATTTCTGAATTGAGAGGTGAATTGAATTGTTAATGGATAAAGATTGATTGGGTTGTTGTTTAATTATCAATTGGAGGTTATTCTGAAGATGGATCATGAACTCAGGTAATTTAGGGTTTTCGTTTTGAATGAAATTCCTTTATGAATTTGTTATGATTTGATTGATTATAGAATGGGTTTGTCTTTAATTTATGGTGGAGTCGATTGCATGGAGTTAATTTGAGTTTCTTTAGGAATAAGAAATTAGGGTTTTTGTTGTTCTTCCCAAATTTGGAATTAGGGTTCCTAAAGTAGAACCTTTAGATGATTATAAAGTTATAGATGTTGCTGCTGAGATGTTGATGCTGTTCAGTTGTTAGTGTAATGAGATTTCAGGTGTAGTGAATTGATGTTGGTGGTTGTGTATGGAATTGGAAAGAATATGGATTGGTGAATTGTGAAATTTAACCACAGAGAAGAGAAATTGTGTGTGGCTGGTTTTGAAGCTTCAGTTATGAATTTCTGGGTTGAAGTTATGGTGGTATGACATTGACTGGATTGTAAGAGTGGTTTGGTTAGTTGCAGTTCATAGGGTTCATAGAGATGATGTTGTTGTAGATGACATGAAGAATGGAATTAACTGAGTAAGGGTAGTGCTACTGCAATGAGAGTTGTAGTTGAGCTTCAAGTGTTGTTGAATGAGATATTCTGGAGGTGTGTCACAAAGGTTATGACTGAAGAAGATGTTGGTGATTAATTACAGGGTAACTAGTAGAAGTATGAATTATGGATGCTTAGATTTCAACTGAAGCTGAGACTACAGATGGAGCAAGGGTTGTGCAGGGTTCAAGTGATGTAGGTGGTATGGCTTAAATAGAGCAGAGTTTCCAAAGAGTATTACATTTGGGTTTGTGATAAATTCTGGACTTGCAATGAAGTAGTGTATGTATATGATGATGATGGACCTAAAATGGATTGTTAAAATGGTGGTGCTGACGCTGATGGTTAGGATGTTACAGGAATGAAGGTGCTGGCGAAGTTAAATGCTATAAGTTAGAATTGTAGGGGTAATGGTTTGGTTAGTGCAAGGCTTTACATAATGGTGATGGACAATGAGAATTGGGGTTGTAAACTTTGATATGGGTGCTATGTATGTTGAGCTGAACTCATAGATGTAATGAAGTTGAAGTTCATGGAGTCATGGAAATATAGTGTCTGAATTGAAACAAGGAAGAGATAGTTAAGATGTGTACTTTTGCAAGGAAGTTAGAAATGCATTTTGTTTAGTCATGGCATTTGGTGTTGCATTTTGAATGTGCATTAGTATGTTTGACCTGTGCAATGGCTCAGGCCAGTTTCCTTTCAGATCATTCAGATGTTTGTCTGATTTAGTTTCCCTGACTCAGCTATCTGACTGAGTTGAATCAGTTTAACTCAGTTGACCCGAATTGACTCTAAATGAGCTGACCTAGACCGATTCCCGATTTGAATCAGTGGACCTTGACCGAGTTAACCTTTGACTAGTCCTTGGACTTTGACCAGAATGACCCTTGACTTAACTTGACCCTGATTGTTGACTTACGTTGACTGTTAGTTGACCTTGACCGTTAACTCGACCGTTAGAGACTGTTAGTTGACTTTGGTGGACTTGGGCTTAGGGCAGTTTTCTTAATTAGATGTTTTGGACCTCTTGTGGTCCGAATTAGATTTCGGTTCCTTCTACAAAGTAGTAGATATTCATAAGACATAAATGGACTATAGAACCAATCTGATTCGATTAGTAAACCTTTGTATGCTAAAGATAGATAATGGAAATGTGTAGAACCATAAATGGGTTTAGAACCATTAGATAGTTCACTTAGTTTATAACTAAAGACTTGTATGAGATTATCTTATGAGCCTTGTCTGAGCCTTTTAGCTAATCTTTAGAGTGCTTGTGTGGTTAACAGTTAATCTTTATTAACAACGATCGATATAAAGAATGAACCAGTGGATCATGGATCTCGAGGTAGGCGAGGCTTGTCATCAAAAGAGGTGGGAATCGATAACGAACTTTCTTGTATTCATTATCGTTTTACAAATAAATCTTTGTGTTGTGAAATTCATGCATATCTTTGTGTGCTCTGTGTAGTATGAGATGTGTGCCAACACAATATCAGTATTCT
This sequence comes from Papaver bracteatum, assembly GCA_023529315.1. NCBI lineage: Eukaryota > Viridiplantae > Streptophyta > Magnoliopsida > Ranunculales > Papaveraceae > Papaver > Papaver bracteatum. The sequence continues at coordinate 10,439 of JAJJWX010004904.1, read as the reverse complement.
ATGGCTAGGGCGATACACCACAATATTATTATGGCTAGGGCGATACACCGCAATATTATTCTTCCTTTATATATATTCAGTATTCTATGGCTAGGGCGATACACCGCAATATTATTATGGCTAGGGCGATGCACCACAATATTATTCTTCCATTACGTGCGGCAACACACATCTCATACATGGATGTTTACTGTTATTTATGAATGTATATGAAGAAGTTTCTACGTTATATTTTATTGTCTTTCCTTGTACTACCGACTTTCGATTAAACCGGCATTGTCTTCGAATCATATTAATGATTACTTGAAAGCTAGTTGTTATTCCTGCTGGGCACCCCTTTCAGGGATGATGTGCTCACCCATTCCCACTTTCAGTTTCAGTGACAGATCAGAGTTGTGCATCGAAAGCTCCGAGAAGTTAACTTCGCTAGTTGATTATATCCTGATATGTTCATTATGTTGTATATTCTATTTGTAAACCAAATGACTATTTTATATGTATCATTGGAGAGAATTTCTTGTATATATTTTTCTGAGCGGGGTTAGCTTTGGGTTAAGTTTTTGTAGCAGATTTCTTGATTGAAAGTTTAAGTGTTTAATTTGGATTCTTAGTGCCTCTGTTTTTAGCTAATTTCTTGGATTAGTGAGCTGCTAGCTTAGGGGGGGCTACAAAATATAAGTTCAACAAGAAATAAATTTGCATTTAATTAGGCTTCGGTTCAGTAACGGCGAATGATTCCCTAGTCATCTTTCTTCTTATTTATTTAGACCAATGTTTTTTATTTTCGTTTTATTAGTTACTTTTATTAAAATCTAAAAACCCTCCTTTTAGTTACTTTTTAACAACTAGAAACTCCCTGCTCTTCGTGGGAACGAACTCCTTGCCATTATATTACCAGTTAATTGTGTGGAAAGGTGTAATTAATTTGTTGCGTAAACGACGCGCACCACCGGTAGTCTTAGGTAATTCCTAGGCAGTTCATGGATACCAAAAGAGCACTGCCGGCACATACGTAAAAAATCAAATCCATGCTGTAATTAAGTAACGGCATGGCATTCAACCTAAAACCAATGATGGTATTTATAACAAATTCCTATGGTTTTATGTATATTAAAAGTGCATTGTCAGCTTAATCGAATAAATTTAAACCAATGACATAACACACTACCGGCATGGTATTCAACCTAATTTCAATGTTGGTACAAAACATTCAGCTTCAGGTGATTCACTAACTCGATACCGGCATAGTATTCATACTAGAATTAATGCCGTAACTCGGTACCTCTTTGAGTTTTATGTCTTCAATCTTACAGTGTAGATCATGCAGATTGAGCCTGATCACTCATCTATAGTGTAGATCACTACAAGTGGTATCCCAGATGGTCTTTCTTTAGAGAAATCAATTGATGGTACTAGGTTGAAGCAATTGGATGATCTCACAAAGAAATTGAGTTTGGAATTAAATAATATGAAGACGATGCCGTAAGACATTGATAATCAATTGAAGTTTATTCATACTGATCAGTTAGCTACCAATACTAGTGTTAATTCTATGGATCATAAATTGCAACTCCCACTTGATGGATCTGCATTTATTTTCAGAAATCACCAGGAACAGGAAGTAAATCATATTATGAGGTTGGTGATGAGAGCTTTAGACCAATTCATACTCACCAAGTCATTCAAAACTACCAAATAGGTGAAGGGGTATTTCCAAATTACAGGCCAAAGGTGGATTTTCCTCGTATTGATGATGCTAACCCTAGATATTGGGTCCGGAAATACAAGAAGTATTTATTCCTACACCAGTTGATTGATGAACGAAAGGTGCACATGGCTACGCTATACTTAGAAGGGAAGCAAGATGTTTAGTTATATGACTATGAAGAAGGTAAGGGTGTTATTTATTGGGAAGATTTTATTATAGATGTATCTTAGGGTGATATTTATTGGGAAGATTTTATTATACATGTATGTACTAGGTTTCAAGAATTAGGTCATAATAATGTTGTAGGCGAATTAAACAAACTAGATCAAACTGGTAGGGTTTTGGAATATAAAGAGCAGTCTGAAGAGATCAAAGCATTGATTTTAGCTAAGAATAAATCTCTTACTGAATATTACTTCATTCATAGTTTTATTAGTGGGTTGAAAAAAGAATTAAGAATGATAGTACAAATGTTCACTCCCACAACATTGCAACAAGCTATATGTCTAGAAGACAAGAGTGTATCATGGAAAAGGCTTCTCAATCTCAACCCAGAATTGTCGATAGATTTGATTATGGGGGTAAGACTCTGACAACCTCCACTAGGGCCTCTACTATGATTCCATTGGCCACTTCCCCAAATGTTACTAGTCCTACAACAAGCCTTAAAATGACATTAGTGAGGAAACTGACTTATGAATAAATGAGAGAAAAAAGGGAGAAAAACTATGCTATAAATGTGATGAATTATACACCAGCAGACATAAGTGTACTAAGCAACAGTTATACATGATAGTGAATGATGAATATGAATGATTTCATTGTGAAAAAGTGGGAGAAGGATCTAGTCCAACTATTGTGGAATTAGAAGAGGAAAGGGAGATCTCAGTCCATGCTTTGGCTGGTAATATTTCACATACCACCATTAAGATTAAATGAAAGGTAAAGGCACAAGGACTAATTATTTTGGTGGGTAGTGGCAGTATACCCATAGTTTTGTTGATCCCTCAGCTGCAAAAAGGAGTGGCACTACTACACTTCCTACCCAGACTTTGCAAGGCACAGTGGTAGATGGGAATAAATTTCCGAGTCAAGCTAAGTGTCATGGATTTACTTGGATAGTGCAAGGACACACGTTCTCTCATGACTTATATCTCCTAGATTAGGTGGATATGAAATGGTTCTCAGGGTAGACTAGATGCGAGAGTTGAGTCCAATGCTAGTTGATTTCAAGAAACTAACTTTTTCATTTCAACACAATGGAAAAGATATAGAGTTAGTAGGTCACACGGAGGAAGATAGTGTTTCTCATGTCTGGAAAGTCATTTATGAAGATGATTAAAAAGAGTGAACCTGTCTTGCCGGGTCAGCTGTTTTCTATCTCAGTTATGGCTCCATCAAATGATATTGTTGTTCATATTGCTGAAATCTTGGATCAGTTATCTTCGGATTTTCAACTGCCAACTTCATTTCCTCAACGAAGGGCACATGATCACCATATACCATTTTTACTTGATTCAGTTCCACCAAATCAGAGATCATACCGTGTACCGTTTGTGCAGCAGTCAGTTCTTGAGAAACTAGTGCAAGAGATGCTTACAGCTAGGGTTATCCAACCTAGCCACATTCTGTTTTCTTTTCTGGTGCTTTTAGTCAAGAAAAAGGATGGTGGCTGGCGTTTTTGCGTGGACTACCATAAGTTGAACTCCATTACTATCAAAGACAAGTACCATATTTGAATTGTTGATGACTTTCTTGTAGAGCTTTATGGATTTAAAGTTTTTTTTTTCTAAACTAGACCTTCGATCTGGATATCACCAGATTTTAGTCCACCCTTTGGATGTACAGAAAACTGCTTTCCATACACATCATGGTCATTTTGAGTTTCGTGTCATGCCTTTTGGGATGACTAATGCCTCGAAAACATTTTAATCACACATGAACGACATTTCCAAACCCTATCTTAGGAAATTCATTCTTGTTTTCTTGGAAGACATATTGTTTTATAGTCTCGACTTATCATCACATTGCACTCATCTTCATATTGTACAGTCTATACTATGACAACATTCATTCTTAGTCAAGCGTAGAAATGTTGTTTTGGGAAACCTCAAATTGAATATCTAGGTCATATCGTTAGTCATGCAGGGGTCACTGCCGACCCTGCTAAAATTGAATATATGTTAAAGTAGCCTAGACCCACAACTTTCAAGGATCTACGCGGTTTTTTAGAATTAACAAGATACTCGCGCAAGTTTGTAAAAAATTATGGTCTAATTTGTCAACCACTCGCGACACTGTTAAAGAAGTATAGTATCACTTGGTTTGCAGGAGCGGAATTAACTTTTGGGAAATTGAAGAGAGTAGTTACTTCACCAAGAAAATTGAAATAGAAAATGATATTCATCAACCACAATTTTTAGGACAACATATCCCTCTCCAGCGGCTATCCCTATCCGAAGATCCTTAAGATTATGACAAAATACCTACATTGTTTGATATTATCGATGATACACAATCGTTTATCGGTTCCAAAGAACCATACGAGTCGAGGTACAATGTTTTTTTCTTTTCTTGTTGTTTCTACCTTGGTCTGCTGTTAATTGTTATAGAATCACTAATATACTAATGTTTGTTTGTAGTCATCAAGGAAACCAAATAGTCGATTGAGCATATATCAGAGAATGAACTGAGGAATGCTGCGGCAGGGTTGAGCTTAACCAGCGTGAATTAAAAGAAAATAGTACAAATTTTTCAAGTTACATTTTTCTTTTTTGGCAATTGAAGGGAGTAGTTACTACAACCCTGGTACTCATTTTACGTGGCTTCACCAAGGAATATGAAGTAGAAAATAGTGCTCTTCTCATGCAACCGAGAAGACCCGTTGCATTTTTTTTAGCAAGGCCATGGGTCTACGTAACAAAGCCTTATCAATTTATGAAAAAGGGTTGTTGAGTTACTTAAGTATTATTGTTGTGGCTGTTAGCTATTGACGCTCTTTATGTATAAAATTAACAATTGAGATACATACATTCAACTGGTTGCGCCCGAGCTTTGTAGATGGAGAAGTTATGTAAATGTTAAAGAATTAAGATTATTGTAGTTTTTTTTTTTGTGTAATAATCTCATTTGATTTTTTTCTAATTTTTCTTTTTAAATAGTTTTTGTATATAAAGTAAATATTTGACCAAGTCAACCATCGTCAACACCCAATCCAGGTACCAAGCACTAACATCGGATAAATATTAGACCGAACATTAAACCCGGAAAAAACATCAATTATCCCTTTCCTGAACTATGTAATGTGTCTAGTAATGAATATTTTCTTTATAAAAATCGCATAATCGATTATACTTACATATTTAACCTCCGTTTTGGTAATCAGTTTATGTGGATAAGTATTAAGAACTGGTTTTGGGTATTAAACTTCAAATACAAACATCAACAATGTTTACATTTAACCTCCGTTTCAATCCCTATCAATTGTTGCATTTTAGTCCATATTCCGTTTGATTAATATTGTAAGATCCTTTTTCTGTTTAAATTACCTAACATTTTTAGGGGCGACTCCAAAAGAATTAGGGGCGACTTAATCGGTAGATAATTTCCGAGGTATTTTTTTTAATGGCCAAACTACCCTTTACAATCGGTAGATAACTTTTCAATTAATTCACAATCGGGAGTCAATTTAGTTTATTTAACTTCCGAATATAAAGTATCCCTAAAATAAAATCCCAATTTTGATTATCCTATAATCGGTAATAAATAAAGTTATCTTGACTCCCGATTAAAGTAGACCTTTGGCTAAAATGCTACCATAATCGGTAGTGAGTTTATGTTATTTAACTCCCGAATATAGAGTAGCCCCAAAATGAGATTTTGCAAAAATTATCTATCTTTTAAATTTTGATTATCCTATAATCGATAGTAAATAAAGTTATCTTGACTCCCGATTCAATTATTCTCGAGAATTAAATGACCGTGCCGGCAGTGGACTAAAACCAAAAAAATAATATTCAAAACGGGAGGGGCTACACCCCTCCGGACCCTCTGTATAGTGTACCGACATTGTATTCATACCACGTCCATGCCGACACCGAGCTTTTTTCAAGCTGCATTGGTTGAGACTATAATCGGTAGTAAATGAAGGTCTCCTGACTTCCAATTATACCGAAATCCGAGCATAATCGGTAGTCAAGATAGTTCATATAGCTACCGTATATAGAGTTGTCCCAAAATGAGATTCTGCAAAAATCCTCTATTTTTCTAATTTGGTTGAGCATATAATCGGTAGTCAAAATAGTTCACATAACTACCGAATATAGAGTTGCCCCAAAAATGAGATTTTGCAATCGGTAGATAAAAGAAAAAAAAAACTAAACTACCGATTATGAAGGGACGTATAAGTATTTTCAACCTATTTTGTCTTTTTGCGTCGCCCCTAAAAATCTTAGGTTAAATTAATCACAGTAAGGTCCTTTTGCCATTTGGTTAACCAAATTCCATTATTAGGCCGACCGAGCGAAGCGAGGGAGGACTCTATATATGGTGACTTTGTGTTAATGTGAAGCATGACTTTTTTTCTTCAATTTTACATAAAAAGATTGGATTTGGGTGGTTTGGTGTCATACCCTGGAAATTTCCAAATTGTCCCTCCCTTTTAGTCCAATTACTACAACTACTTATATATCCTACTTTTTCAGGGGTATAATTGGTAACCAAACTTTAATATAATATACCTAAAAATCCGTGCCTTGGAATTTTTACAAAATTTATCTCGTTGGAAAGATTATTAAATTTCTAAATTGTCCCTCCCTTTTAGTCCAATTACTACAACTACTTATATATCCTACTTTTTCAGGGGTATAATTGGTAACCAAACTTTAATATAATATACCTAAAAATCCGTACCCTGGAATATAAACAACAAATTTTAAAAAAATCCGCTATGTCAGGAAAAATGATATTTTCACGTCAATTTTTTCGGTCGACCGTTCCAGCGGTCATGTAGTGGATAAACTTTTTCATTTTCGCTTGCTTGCCTTAAAAGAGGGGTAGATTATGTTAATATTAATCACTACCTTTGCCTTTGCCCAAGTAACATTAAGAGAAGTTTAGCGTATAAAGCAGCGTAAGCATTAGATACGGGATTGTATCGAATTGCTTTATTTATTTAATCATAATCACATATGCCTAATCAAATCAGAAACATTATTATTTCTAGGCTAAGCCCGGTTAGTTGATAGGCTTCCCAAAGGATGGCTCGGCCCGTCGACAGCTCTGGGTGCATTTTGTCTAATAGACACCTGTCGACATTTTAGTTCAGGGACACGTGGGATACTAAATGGGTGACAGGCACCGGGGATTCTTAGCCACACAGTAACAGGATTAAAAAGAAAAAAGAAGAAGAACCGCGAAATGTTTGACTCGGCGGGATTTTGCCGTTAATGGCTAAAACCCCAATTCACGATTTCAAAATGATGATACCAAAAACAGCATACGTTTGGATTTTTTGATTTCTTTTTAGGAAATAAAAAAAAAGAATCATGATAGACCTAGGGTTTAGAGAAGAAAAGAAAGGAGGGGGTGCTAAGCTGAGCTCAAATCAAACTCAGGGTTTCAATATTTCCATCTCTTCTCAGGTTTTAGACTCACTCTTTCTAATTTCAGTTTCAATTTCTACTTATATATGTGTTGTTCTATGTATTTCATTTTCCCCCAATTGGGTGTCTGTTTTAATCGTCAATTTCAAACTTCTGTTTTATAAATCAATGAATGAAAATTGATGATTTGATATGTTTTACTAATCTGGGTTTGGATTGGATTTATCATAAATTGGGTTTTTTTTTTGGGGGATTTGGTAGTTGTTTGCTAGTTCTAGGGTTTCTCAATTGGGCACTGTTTCATTTTTGGTTGGTGATTGAGTTTTATGGTAGGATTTTGAGGTGAAATTATGGGTTTGTGGGTGGTTTTATCAGTTGAACTCTGCATAAATTGTTTTTTTTTTTTGTTTTTTTGGGATTCGGTAGTTGTTTGCTAGTTCTAGGTTGTCTCATTTTTAGTTGGTGATTGAGTTTACGGTAGGATTTTGAGGTGAAATTATGGATTTGTGGGTAGTTGCAGCAGCAGCTGCTGCTGCTGATGATGATTACGATAGCTGCTACTTGCACAACAATCAGATGTTACAAATGCCTCTTGAGTTTAGTTTGAGTAGATTATTATTTTGGTTTGTTTACACTTGTATGGAGCTGAATTATTGAATGTTTTTGCAACCCAGCTGTTAAGTCCTAATTATGTGGTTGTCATGTTTCAGTGGTTAGCACAATATGACGCTAAGTGCAAATGCAAGAAAGCGAAGGAACAGACATTCAAAACAAAATTGGAAAAACAAAGTGGAGAGAAGAAAGTTAGAAGCAGAGGGTAAGGCTCAGATACCAACAAATGATGAAGACATTGGTCAGGTGGTACCAGATGGTGAAGAAGGTGCTCAACAATTTGATCACTGCCCTGACGACATAGACTTGTAAGTCAGGAAGATGTAACTTGTTGTTTGATTTTAGGGAAAGTATGCTATTTTAAGTGGTTAATCTATTTTTTCTTCCTTTAAATGCAGCTGCGCTGTGAAGATTCGTCGAGAGAAAGTGGAATACAGTATGGAAGAGGTTGAAAAGCTCAAGGTTAGTTCATTTAACCCACATATTTTTCAGCATGAGTATTTGAGTTTGTTTTTTCTTTTCTCTTTTTGTGAAAAACAAAAGGAGATACAAGAAGAAAAACTGAGGCCTAAAATCCCAGTTTGAGCAACAGTTTACAACACTAATTACAGTTTAAAACTGCTTCCCAGCTTATAATCATGTCCCTGAAGGAAAGAAAAGTGAACCAGTTGAGAATGGAACCCCATTGGAGATTGTGTCTTTTCACTTTGTTGATTATCTCGTGCTTGTCTGTGTGTCGCTCTCTCTTTTCAGCAAGATGGTCCAAAATATAGCTGCTGGAATGATTGGCCACACTTCCCCCCTCCTTATTTTCCTCTGTTTATAGACCAGTCTTGAAATTGTTGCTTTGAAACACCACTGAATTTCGAGACTTTCTATACAATAGCTCCAAATCTCCTTTATGGCTTTATCTAGTTTTTGCAAATAATTATTGTAGGGCTAGTCTTTAACTGTTCATCCATTGTCAGCAGTTATCTCTTGTAAGTACACTGTCCGCAAGTCTTAAACAGAACATGAACCTTGACTGCTCCCAAAGCCAACACACGTAGCTTGTTATCTAAAATTGAGGGCAAGACTATCATTTCCAAGCCCTTCTACGGTTGTTCACATTGCCACCAGTGTGGTTAAACCTTCACAGAATCGGGAGAAAGTATGTGCAATGGTTTTACAATCAATATATAATTGTAGTGGTGATGTACTTGTAACTTGTATCTGAATGGGGAGACAGTGAGCAACATAGATAGATAAGTCTAGATATTATGTTTATGTTTCAATTTTTAGAGATAGCAGGAGTAACCTCTTTTTGGACCATACTTACCAGTTTAGATTTGTTGATAGAGTGAAGTTTGGTATTGATTTTTCACTATTATTGGTACAAGAATTATAGCCTCTTATCTCTCTATCAACCATGGAGGTGAACTATAGAAGGATTTCCCCGTGTTTCTGCAAATAAATGACAATGTAGCATTATTGTATCATGGTTACCTTCTCAATGGTTTTTCTCTGCGTATCCTCTTGAAACACATTGCAAATACTGCACATTGTGTTTCCTAATTCACACTTCTGTTTTAGTAGATTGTTCACAGTTGGTATTGCATTGTGCCAGACTAACCAAATAAAAATTTACACTATAGGATGGACATTTTTCACCCAGGTCCATCTATGTGTAAATGTAGTTGCATTGGGTTTCTGCGCTACTAACCATTTAGGCATTTACAGCCATCCTTAACCCTGTACTGTGATGATATGTTGGGAATGATAACTTCCTCCTCGACAAAATAAGGCGAGTCACCCAACATTAACAGCAACATGTTGATTTCTTGCATTTCTTATCTGTTTGGATGCCTTTTCAATGATAACTTCCATTTGCCATTCTCCGCTATGTCAGCTACTTTAGCATATTTATCTACAGCTACTAGCATTTTAGTTTGTTGACATATTGCTTCATGGTTGTATGAAATTTCCTTTGCGGAGAACTATGTTATATGTCTGTGTATCATTTGTTTATGCAAAGTGTGGTTAATATCATTGTATGTCAGATATTAATATCATTTTCATGTGATGCAGGAATTAGTGAGGAAACTACGTTGCTTTACCAACAACAAGAGAAAAAAGGGTACATGGTCAGAGTTGCTAAAGCTTGGAAAAGACGTTTTCAAAGCCTTTTTGGTTGTGAAGATGCTGTTTTTATTTTGTGATATATTTTGTGTAATCAACGGCAAATACTTTCATATGTGATGATGTTCTTCCTTTTTATCTCAAATGAATTCTGGAATCACTTTACTTTTCCTCAGCAATGAAGTCATCCTGTTTGTATCTGCTCCACTTCACCTTTTAGTAAATCCCATCTGCTGCGAAATTGGCAAGAGATGGAGTTCTGAAAGCAATGGGGCTGTTTTCTACTGAAATGTGTGCTCCCTGTCGCTTACTGCTGAAATGCCGCGCCACCATTTTTGTGATTGAAGTTCCAAGTCGACACTTGGGATTCTACACATCAGCCCACCATTCAGAAATTT
>JAJJWX010004903.1:0-97214 GCA_023529315.1 Papaver bracteatum | reverse complement strand
AAATCATCATTGACAACACTTTATTAGCTTTTTGTAGTACCTCATCACAACTACATTTATATTGTATAGGTGGGTATTGTAGAAAGTCCAAGTTTTTCTACAATACTTGACTAAGAGTTGTAAAGGTGATGTGATCCCATTGTTTGGCAATATTTTTCCCAAAGTTGTGATTCTATTTCATTTTTTGAAAGCCTAACACAACTCTTGGATTGTGTTGTATGACGATCTTGAACAACAAAGTTTGTGTATCTTGGAAACATATGTAACAACCTTATTAGTATTATGAACAAGATTTATATCACACTTGGTGTATGAGTTGTGGAACTATCTTAGACAACACATAGTTATGTTGTAAATACTTATTCTCACAATCGATTTTGTAGTTAAAATATACTTAAAGACAACATTTATTAGTATTGTGAATACTACGGTCACTACACTTTCTAGAGTAGTAGAACTTTCTCGCCCAAAGACTTTGTCTTGTGTAGTCAAAATCTCTAGCACAACATCCTTCATGGTTGTAATATTTGAAGTAATGTGTAACTACAACATTGGTTACAAGTTGTGTGCATAAAACTATTTTGAAAAAAATTTACACGAACCCAATTTCAGAAAGTAATTTCACTTTCCACATTAACTGCCAAATCATACAAGTGTGTTCGTAACAAAAAAAAAAAGATACATTCTTTGAACAGAACCAAAACTATCATATATAAATCGTAAAACACAGTTATTGGCCACCCCTACAAATGTGACAGTAGCATACACGTTCACGTATGGTAGTCTGGATTTGCTGCACTCTCTTATTGGTAAACCAAACGACGATTATGAGAAACATAGTGGTAGATGATACCGTAGAGGCACTGACATATAAGATTTCACCCTGCAAAATTAAGATGTACGAATTATATGAATCCTGCATAATTCGGAAGGAAGTGACTAGAATATTTATTTCCTATATGTAGCACATGACGCGATACCACTTAAACATGTCCAGATGGAACACCCATTCAACAACTACTTGCACCGTAAAAGGTTCAGCCAGCAAGATAGTTCTAAGGATAAAGGACATGACATACAACAAAGCAGGGCCATACCACTAAACAGAATACGCGTATACCGTGAATCTTGAATATTAGTAGGGATAGTACAATTATGGAGAGCAATCACCCAGAGTCTCACCAATGAAATATACTTGTTTTTAAGATTATACAGATTATAGAAATAACTGATTGTGTCCTACTTGTGAACAAGCATGAATTGGAAAAGCATCGAAAGACAAGGCAAAGGATCCACGCAAAACAAAACAACAATAAACAGCCAACCAGCTTCCAAGCGAAAAAAGGTGTTATGGATAATGTACATAGCTAACTATAATTCTAATGCATGGCAACAGTTACACGGTAAAGATGAACAAACACCTTTACAGCATGTTGTCGACAATTAACAAGACAACCAATCCAACGCCTATTGGATTGCATTAGAGCTTCCACCTTTTATGGCATATTTATAAAGTAGCTTATCAACCACAACAACTTGTAGAAACTCTATGTTTTCAAAAACTCATTGTTGAGAAGAAAGTATTTATCAGGGTGGCATTTTGGAGATATAACGTCAAGAATCCAAATTCACATCAATGATATCTTCCATGTTACAAAATATTGCTTCCCGGTGATGACCTAAGCGAAGGAAATGGGTTAAAATGAAACCTTAGTACCAATAAAGTACTTGCAATACATGAGAAGGAAGATATTTCAGCCGAAAAAAACTAACAATGGTGATTATATATAGGATATGTGCACAAACTGCATTTAGCCAGTCACACATGCAAAGGTGGAGTAACCATCCTTAAGAATGTATATGAAGAAAATTTAAAATTCATTTATTCAGATAATTGAAACTCTGCGCTTCAAAAACCCATCAGCATAAGGTGTCGCAAAATTTGGAGCATAAAATTCAGGAGCAGATCTATAGATGGTGGGTTCCTGAAGAGGAGGTCCTAATAGGCAATCTGCACCTTATCTTAATAAAAATTCAGCAAAATGGCATTACCTCGAAAGAGCAGAACTCCAATACTTTGCATAAGCCCAGAAATTTTTCGAGAGCATTTCTTTGTCAGCGTCACTAAGCTCACCAAAGTACAAGAAACTGATATTGTCAAAGTGTTTAAATTTCTTAGTTCTCGTCGTTGCCAATTAGACAACACCAAATGTTGGGTGAAGTGAAACCCATTTATCCAATGCTGGGAAGAATAAAGATTTTCAATTTGGAAAAACTCTTTCAGGTAAAGAACATCTTCCTAGACTTAACAAATGATTTTAGATCATCATCCTACAAAATAACCTAAAACTTATTAGTACATCAAACCGAAAGGTGGATTAAGATGAAGATACAAAAAATTAGGAAAAAAAGTAAACTCGCTTTAAAAAGAATACTTCACTTTAGCAAACTTAGAGCAAAGCAACGCCTGATAATCGTATTGGTATCCAATGTAACATTTGTGCTTTCTTTGAGAATTAATTTGCCATGTTCCTAATTAACCACTTGCATAAATTAGCAAACCAACACAAGGTAATCGAAAAATGTAAGAAGTCAAGTTTACCAAATTTCAACTCTCAGAATTGCAATAACACTTCTGGCTGTAGAGAATATGCAAGGGATCACCTACTAAGACTTGTAGATAATCCCCTTCTAGCTCATCCCAAATCTAAAACACTATAGAAAAAAAAATTAATAAAGCACTTAATGAAAGATTAAACCATATTAATTCACCAAAACTTTAACATGACTGCCCTCATCTCCCCATGCTAAACAATACAGAAAGACATACTATAATCAACCATTTTATCAAAGGCTACTATAATCCAACTATATTATCAAAGAACTTCCTTCAAGTTACTGAATGAATCACACTATAAATCACTTCACAATAATTATTTCTCAGAGTAATATTAACAAACACATAATAAGCATGGAACAAAATGTTTATCAAACAATCAAAATGATGCTTAACGCCTCGTACATGTATTACCAAACGAAAAACCCCTCTAAAAACCCTAATTACATCTGCAACTACATTTTCATAATATGGGATCCCATAAAAAGCCGCACAATCAGAGAAAAAAATCCTAAAAACATTGATTTCTTTAGTTTCTTAGGCATTTTACTTTTAAGATCTTTCTAAGATCGAACTTGAGTGTTTGTATGGCCACGAAAAGAAAATTATAAACATTATAATGATGGGTTTTAATTTAAAAAGGTGTCCTATACTGGATGCCAATTCTAGCTTGTTCTCTCCAGACAAAATTACCCGCTTCAAATAAAATACCAAATGAATTACTCATTTATTCAAATTTGATAACATAAGAGCACCACAAGTCAAATCGACTTGACCATCAACTCTAGCATATTATGCAAACATAAAAAGTCATATTCACTAAATTACTATATGTCTTTCATAAAACAATACCTTAGTTCCTCGCTCTATAAGTAATTTTCCCATGGAAGTGAGAAATTCACCGCCATGCTAGCATTCCCCCGCATCGACCCGAAAGTGTATGAAACTCCTCTCCGCTCATCCCCACCCCTTTAGAATCTCTACCAAGATCTGACCATAGTAAATCACCAAACACCTCATAACCCATGACAAAAGTTAGCTTCTAAAACTAGTCTTCATAAATCGATCGGCTCCAATAAATCCATCAGATAAATAAGAAGAATAAAAGCTGCAGTGACATCATTCACCAAATTCACCAGATTCAATCCATTCACGACTTCAGTAACAAATTGATTAAAACCCCAAAATTAAATGAACCGCTCAAGATATCCAAAAATCAAACAAATCCCACACCTAAAAACCATGGATTTGATACTGAAGATTATTGACACAAAGATAAGAAATAAAAATTAAGATCTCAACAATATGTGGCATCAATCATTATTTTCTCAAGGAATACAAAGAGAAATCACAAATGCAACTCCTTTAACCATGACTAGCAGCTATAGATTAAACAAACCTAACTAACTAATTTGGGAAGAAATAGGGATTATTGGTTCAAAACCAAGGTAATTACCTTAAATCGATCCCCAAAGGAGAAATTACGCAGGAGAGATTGTTCACCGATTCTTTCCATGTTCATCACCTTCCTCCCTCAGTAACTAAATCTCGATTCTTATCTTGATTCCAGGCCTAAAAATCAAAACCCTAATTCTTAGTTATTTCATCTAAAAACATTACCACAACTAAAATTAAACAATATTGTTGATCAATCTCCATCAATAGAATCAAATCCGCCTCACTCTCTTGCTTATCGAAATATAAATCGAATTCTCCCTCTTCTTCTGAACAAACCCTTGATTTTTTGTTCTTGATAGAAATTAACATCCCCAAATCAACCCATGTACTACACCTCCTACTTTAACCTAACCCTTTAACTCCGATTTGATGCAAAGATAATCTTCACCGATTTTTGTCGAGATTTTAAAACACTAATTTTTCATTTATCTACCAAATCCCTGATTTCTTAATCTCTCCGTCTCTCTTTATACATGACAATCAAATATGAATACTCATTAGAACTCACAGATCCATATGGAAGAAGTAAATATCAAGAACACGAATTAGATTCAAAGAAAAAAAGAAGAGAGGAGGCGGACGCGAGAGGAGAAAGAAAGAGAAATGAAGAAAAAATTAGGGAATAGTAGCTAGATGTATGGGTAAGAGTGTGGAGATCCACATGATGTTGATTTACAGCCGTTAGATTAACATTTGGACAATCCCATTGGTTTAAACAAAGCATACGGATTGAGAAGAAAACACAAAATTTGGTAAACCAAACAGGACTTCCGACCGTTAGATTGGCTTGTGATCCGCATGATTTGATTTCCTAAAATTTGGTTCGTTGGATTAAAAATAATTACAATAAAACCATGTTCGTTGGATTAAAAATAATTTGGTTCGTTGCTATTCAAAAGGGCTTGCGGCGCAGCTTGTTGCTCGCTTGCCTGCTATGTAATAACTTGTGTTTGATTAATTATATTTTAAGCACTTTTTTACAAAAAAAAATAAAACCATTATAAGCATAAACTCTAATTTGTACTCACTTAGGATTCAAATGTGACTACGAACTATGAACCGTAACGGTCCGAAGTGGGTTCTGACTTACAAATTAGCAGGAGTGGAATACTATAAGTTGGAAGCTTCGTAAGAATGAATCCAACCATTTATAGATAAGATCTCGT
The DNA here is from genome assembly GCA_023529315.1 of Papaver bracteatum. Classification (NCBI taxonomy): domain Eukaryota; kingdom Viridiplantae; phylum Streptophyta; class Magnoliopsida; order Ranunculales; family Papaveraceae; genus Papaver; species Papaver bracteatum. Next base: position 91,973 of record JAJJWX010004903.1, on the reverse strand, counting down.
CGAAATATTCTCTAAACCTTAAAAAAACTCTTTTCCACGACTTCGAAAAGAAAGTGGCTCCGATCTCTAAACCTGACCGAGTGGACTACTATAAGTGGTATGAAGCTCGTGTTTGTTCAACTTCAAATGTGGTATAGTGGCATACAAAATATGAAAAAGGAAGCTCCGGGAGGGTTTTAACTTCAAACTTAGCATGATACATCATCGAAATAGATAAATATGAAGCTCAATGTCATTTCAACTTCAAATTGGTATAACAATAAACAAACTATGAACTATGAAGCTTTGGGTGGGTTCTAACTTCAAACTTAGCATGATACATCATCTAAATTGATAAATATGAATATCAGTGTGGATTCGAACTTCAAATTCGGTATAACGACAAACAAACTATGAACCATGAAGCTCTGAGTGGGTTATGACTTCAAACTTAGCAACATATGTATATCATCGAAATCAATAAATATAAATCTCAATGTCGATTCGAACTTTAAATGTGGTATAATGGCATACAAACTATGAATCACAAAGCTCCTGGAGGGTTCTGAGTTTAAACCTATCATGGTACATCATTGAAATCGATAAATATGAAGCTCCGGGAGGGTTTTGACTTCAAACTTAGCATGATACAACATTGAAATCGATAAATATGAATCTCAGTGTTGATTCCAACTACAAATATCGTATAACGACAAACAAACTATGACCCGAGAAGCTCAGAGGGTTCAGCTTCAAACTTAGCAGGATATATAATCGAAATCGATAAATATGAAGCTCAGTGTTGATTCCAACTTCAAATGTCGTATAACGACAAACAAACTATGAACCGAGAAGCTCCGAGAGGGTTCAAAGCTTCAAACTCAACAGGATATATCATCGAAAACAATAAATATGAATCTCAGTGTTGATTCCAACTTCAAATATGGTATAACGACAAATAAACTATGAACAAAGAAGCTCCGAGAGGGTTCAGACTACAAACTTAGCGAGGATATATCATCGAAATCGATAAATATGAAGCTCAAAGTTGATTTCATCTTCAAATGTGGTATAACGACAAACAAACTATGAACCAGAAGCTTAGAGAGGGTTCAAACTTCAAACTTAGCAGATATATTATCGAAAACGATAAATAAGAAGTTTGATGTTGATTCCAACTTCAAATGTGGTATAACGACAAACAAATTATGAACCGAGAGGGTTCATACTTCAAACTTAGCAGATATATCATCGAAAAACGATAAATATGAAGCTCGATGTTGATTCGAACTTCAAATATAGTATAACAACTCCTAGATTGAAACCGGCCGCTAGTTGACTACTTCAAGTCTGAAACTTCACGTAACGATGAATCCATTCATTTATAGGTAAGAACGACGAATCTTGTCCTCGAGTTGACTATTCTAAGTCAGAAACTTGGTAAGAACGACTTCAATCCATCCATTTATGGTAAGATTCCTTCGAATACTCTACCGAAACCTTAAACAAACCCTATTTATGCACAATGTATGCATACTAGTCTCCTAGATCGAAACACTCGCCGTGAGTTGACTACTATAAGTTAGAAACTTGGTAAGAACGACTTTAATCCATCCATTTACGAGTAAGATTCCTTTCGAATACTCTACGAAACCTTAAACAAATCTATTTATGCATATTGTATGCATACCGTGCTCCGAGATCGAAACTCGGCCGCAGTGAACTACTCTAAGTCGAAACTTGGTAAGAACGACGAATCCATCCATTTACAGGTAAGATTTCTTCAGATATTATATGAAACCTTAAAAATCCCTATTTCGCGTATTGTAAGCGTACCTTTATCCGAGATCGAAACTTGGCCGTGAGTTGACTACTCTAAGTCGAAACTTGGTAAGAACGGCGAATCCATCCATTTACATGTAAGATTCCTTCGAGATATTCTACGAAACCTTAAACAAACCTTATTTATGCATTTTCAATGCATACCATGCTCCGAGATCGAAACCTGGTAGTAAGTTGACAACTCTAAGTCAGAAACTTGGTAAGAACGACTTAATCCATCTATTTAAATTAAGAAATATATCATAATTGGATAAGAAATATATCCGAATTGAACATCCCAGTGTTCGAAGATTACCAGGGTTAAAATGACTATATTACCCTTACTAGAAATAAAGGTAATAAATATTATGAGACTGGTGAAAATTACTAGACTACCCCTATCTCAAGTGAGTAAAGTAAATATTCCACTAAACCTGCCGCGTAGTTGACTACTCTAAGTTAGAAACTTAGTAAGAATGATGAGTCCATCCATTTACATGTAAGATTCCTTCAAATATTCCACGAAACTTTAAACAAACTCTATTTTGGCATTTTGTATGCATAACTTTGCTCCGAGATTGAAACTTGGCCCGAGTGGACCATTATAAGTCAAAACTTGGTAAGAACGATGAATCCATGCATTTACGGGTAAAATTCCTTTGGAATATTTCCCAAAAATTTAAACAAACCTTATTCTAGATATTGTATGCATATCATGGCTCCAAGGTCGAAACCTGGCTCGGAGTGGACCACTATAAGATTACTAGAGTTGGACCCCGAGTTCCTCATTCTGATGAACCAAGATGAAATTTATTAGATTTGAACATCCTGGGTTCAAAGATTACTAGAGTTGAACTGAGTTTCTCATTCGGATGAACTGAAAATAAAATTTATCAGATTTGAACATCACGGGTTCAAAGATTACTAGATTGTGAAAAATTATGGAGACTGTGAAAAATGACCAGACTTCCCTTATCAAAAATAGGTAAAGTAATTATTACAGAATGTGAAAATGACCATATTACCCTTAGTGAAAATAAATGCAATAAATATTATCGAAACTTTAATAATGACCAGACTACCCTTTATCGTAATCAAGTAATGTAAATATTACAGACTTTGAAAATGACCATATTAACCTTGATGGAAATAAGTACAATAAATATTATGGAGACCGTGAAAATGACCAGATCACTTTTATTGGAAATAGGTAAAGTAAATATTACAAAATGTGAAAATGAACATATTACCCTTAATGGAAATAAGTGCAATAAATATTATGGTGACTCGTGAAAAATAACAACACTACCCTTATTTAAATAGGTAAAGTAAATATTACATCGTGAAAATGACGATATTACCCTAATGGAAATAAGTGCAATAAATATTATGGAGATTGTGAAAATGACCAGACTACCTTATCGTAAAATAAATAAAGAAAATATTAGAGACTATGAAAAATGACCATATTATCCTTAGTGAAAATAAGTGCAATAAATATTATCGAAACTTTAATAATGAAGGATCATCGTTATTTAAATAAGTAATATAAATATTACAGACTTTAAAATGACCATATTACCCTTGATGGAAATAAGTGCAATAAATATTATGAGACTGTGAAAATGACCAGACTACCCTTATTGGAAATAAGTAAAGTAAATATTATAAAATATGAAAATGACCATATTACCCTAATGTAAATAAGTCCAATAAATATTATGAGACTGGAAAATGACAAGACTACCTTATTTTAAATAGGTAAAGTAAATATTTCAGAATGTGAAATGACCATTTACCCTTGATGGAAATAAGTGCAATAAACATTATGGAGACCGTGAAAATGACCAGACTACCCTAATTGGAAATAAGTAATTTTCGCAGAAGGCTTCATGATGTTTATGCTACCACCACATGAGCATTACTTTTTGAGCATTATATTTTGTTTTACAAACACTTATGAAGGGTTGTCATAAAGTTAGTGTATAATTATAATTAGTGTATTAAAGAAACAAAAACTTAACAGAATATGTTATAGTGTAGGATGGTTAGTGGTGTAGACTTCCACGCTGAGGCTCAGGATCGAACTCCAACCTTATTTTTTCCAACATTATATATTTTTACTTAACAACACTTATAAGTGTTGTTGTAGCTTTTTATTTTAAAAAATAAAAAAAAACCCAAACTTATGAACCGAAAGGGTGGTTGAAACATTAGACTTCCATGCAGACGTTTATGTTCTAATCTCCCTCTAACATATTTTTCATTATCATATTTTTTTAGTACTTCAACAACAACACTTATAAGTGTTGTTGTAGGTTTATATTTAAAAAAAAATAAATCAAAACTTGTGAACCTAAAGGGTGGTTGATGAGATAGACTTCCATGTAGTAGGTTCATGTTCAATCTCCCCTCTAACATATTTTTCATTATCATATTTTTGTGTTCTTCAACAACACTTGGAGTATTGTGATAGGCTAAGTTACTACATATATGGAACAACGTTGTTATAGCTAAATGTTGTCACAACTGTTTTGCTTAAGGAGTTGTCGTTTGTTTTCCTAGCAACCCCTTGTTTCCTAAGTGTTGGCAGTGATGATATACGACAACTCTTTCTTTGAAACCAGCTGTAAAACATAGGACTTTCTACAATACTTAGCGAAGCGTTGTAAATCTCCAGTTGTAGATGTATATTTTTCCTGTAGGTGAATTCTTTATCTTATGTCTCTCTTATTATTTCTACCATGTTTGGTTCAAATTGCCAATTACCCTTTGTGATCCTTGATTTCGCTGCTAGGTGCCAATTTTCCCAACAATTACTTACCCTACACCGCAGTTGGCTAACACGGCACGCAAGATCATTAAATTACACATTTTAGGTAACTCACAGGCGTTCTAAGCACATTTAAATGGGGATAACTTCTCATATACTCCACATGATGGGTGTAAGAAGATGATGGTAAACATATTGTACGTAAAATATAATCCGCTTTTGCTTTCATTTACATTAACAAAGACGTGACTTGTTCTCAATCATGAAGATCAACTTGTTGAAACTACAACTGGTGATAAATAATAGATCTCACTCAAAGAAAAAACACAGATGAAGAAATGTGGAAATTATTCACAATCCATGGAGTCATGACGCCTTGAGGAAGAAGAAACTACATCTGGGTCTTACAACATCAAGAAAATAGTGCTTAGAGAGGAAATCTTTCAATTGAAGAAGATTTTATTGGAAACATAAAAATAATAAAACTTATAGAGAGAGGCATCATAGGATACATATCTTGGTTAGCTTTGAATCCAAAGATTATGGATGGTTTAAGAAAACGATGGATATCAAAGGCTACGTTCGAGACGGAAGAACAAGTGGTCGAAAGAATGGGAGAGGATGTATACTTGGTTCTGGACACAATCTAATGAAGTCGAGAATACATGAGATTTCAAGATTTAGAAGAGAATGGGATGGAAAGAAGTATAGTATTTGCTTACCAAGTGGAGAGAATAGGGAATATTGGTCAATTATGGCAGAAGTTCTTACTGCTTTCACGGATCCAGAAATTGTTAACAAAGAAGTGAGCTTGTTCTCATCTGAGAAAGATTATCCAAGACTAAATATAACCAACAACACGGACTGTAGGAAAGGATTGGTGAAGATTTCTCATCAAACAACATGGTCTAGATTGAAGTGGGGTGATCAAAGGGAAGTTACTGACCAAGGTATATTGATTTCAAGAAAGTTAATTCCTCCGCAAGATCCATACCATTAGAAGAAGAGGAGGGAAAAGATTATGGGCTCCAATCATTTGGCAACATCAAGGAATTATAATAAAAATCAGAGATGTATTGAAGAGGATAGTCTAAGAGCGGAAGTCCGGGCTTCAAGGATATGAGGTACATGAGGAGATATATCCTAGGAGTCTTTTAATGTAAAAGAAAAGTGGATGAAGGTTAAGGGGTTTACCATCAAATGGTGGAATTTAAAACTATCACACAAATCGAAACGAACTAGGAGGCTTGGTTAGATATCCATGGAGACACTTCAAATAAAATCAAAGAAAAATTTGCATTATTTCCATCTGATATTGACTTCAGGATTTGAAGGTGTTCCCGGCGGGTTACCGATCGAGATAGGTGGTGAAAAGGTGTTGCTAAAGATAGAATGGGATGATTATTCCCCCTGATTCTCAACTAACCACGTCAAATATATTAGACAAAAGAGTAAGTTCACGAGCTATTCAAGGAGAATAAAAAATTTGAACGCCAGAAATTACCAAAGTTTTTCTTCCTTGAGAAGTTCAAGGGAAATAAATAGACGTAGAGAGGGAACAAACTCCAAGGGAGGTTCATTCTCAGAAATTAAAACCTAATCATGCATGGATCGGGTCATATTATACAAGAAGATGAACAAGGAGCTTGGGTTTACATCTCAAAGACCCAAAGAGGTGGACAAGAAAGTAGAGAAAACCAAGGGAGCCCATCGAGAATTCAGATCCAGATTCTCTCAGTGTTACAAGTTCAAGAAAGTCCGTGCAGCAGAGACTCCGAGAAACTCAAGAAACTCCGGTGAACTAACAGAATGAAATGGAGAATGCAAAGCATGCGTAACTTAAAGAATGCTAAATCGGAGAATGGAGAAGAAGTTGTTTTGAAGACTCATGATTCGCTAGTTAATTTGGAAAAAGTTACTAGAATCCTAATGATAAGGATGTGGTCTCTCTCAAGGAAAAGTTGATGGATCTCACAAGCTAAAATATAAAGGAAGGTTTCAAAATTCTAAATCACAAGATGAACAAGAAGCAGTTCATGAAGGTAATGGCGACGCTACTGATGGAGAAGAAGACTATGTAGAGATAACCTTCCCTAGATGATGATGTGCTTGGATATCGACACTGGAAGAGGTAGCGATAAACGATGAGGTACAAAGGGGAGCAGATAGATGGTGATGGATTTTAAATTATTATGCTGGAATGTGAGAGGTTTGAATTACTTTGATAAGATGACGGCTCTTATGAATTTAATTTCCAATCAGAGATGTGCAATCTGTCTCATCCAAGAGACAAAGATGATGAAACTCACTAGTCGTTTATCAAACAAATTTGGTATGATGATAATTTCGAATGGACCTTTATCTCATCAAGGAGCCATGCCTGTCTTCTCTCTATATGGGATAGCAGAGGTTTGAGAAGGTGGATGAACGGATTGGCTTAAATAATATCTCTACAATCCTTTCAAAAAACTAATCAATAGATTCAAATGGGTCATCACAAATGTGTATAACCCTTATGATTACAACTTGAGATCATTATTTTGGGACGATTTGAACGAGATAAGCCATTGGTGGAATGGTCCTTGGTGTGTTGCATGAGATTTCAACTTCATTCGGGCCGATGAAGAATGGAATATGGGAGTAGGTGATAGTAGAAATTGTGTTTCAATCAATTTATTCAGGATATGATAGATCAACCACTTATTAATGGATCCTATACTTGGTCGAACAACCATTCTCAACCGTTACTTTGTAGGTTAGACAGGTTTCTCTTTAATATTGGCTTTCGATGAAGTTTCAAGGAGCTCATAGAAAGATCATAACATTTTTCTTCCCCAAAATGCAAAACTTGAATTTTTTCATAAAGCAATGGGCTTTGCAAGAGATTGGTGGGGTTAAACGAGAAAAGGTGGCGTTAATCGAGAAGATAGGTGATCTAAACATACTTGAAGAAACTACGATGCTACTCCCCGAACAACAAGTTTTAAGACCGCATTGTAAGACGAAGCTTAGGAATATCGAAAGGTTGGAGGCTAGGAAATGGCAACTTAGGCGAAAAAATGGGTTTAGATGGGGTGAATCCAATTGGATATTTTCCGCAGGATAGATAATCACGCTCGGAAAAAGAGAAATATTATTGCCAAACATCAAATCAACGGGTGGATTGTATGGATCAAATTTAATTAAAGAGGAGATAAGGAATTATTACATCAACTGCTCACTCACGGATAATGGTGATATTAACTCGTCCTTAGATGGGTTGTCTTTTCCTATGGTGGACGATGAAGATAAAGCTTGGTTGGAGAGGAGTTTCTAGAGGAGGAAGTCCGGGACGTTGTGAAGAAGTTAGGTTCAAATAAATCCCCGTGGACGGATGGCTTCACATCCGAGTTCTATAAGAAGTGTTGGGATATAATCAAAGAAGATTTTATGAATATGATTAATGATTTTCACCAATTTGGCTCGTTAGATTGGAGGTTAAATTGTTCTTTTTTGACTCTTATTCAAGAAGGAAGATTCGTGTACTCCAAAGGACTTTAGACCGCTAAGCTTAATTGGCAAGAGTGTATAAAATCCTTTCAAGGTGTTGGCTGGAAGATTAGAAACCTTCATGCCAAAGCTCATTTCGGATTTTCAAGGGGCTTTATCACGAGAAGCATATTTTGACGGTGTTTTGATTGCTAATGAGTATGTCGACAGAGAATAAAAGTCAAGAAACCTATAATTCTTTGCAAGATTGATATGGAAAAAGCTTTTACAACATTAATTGGCATTCTCTTCTTCGTATTCTTCATAAGCACGGATTTGGTAATAAATGGATTTCGTGGATAAATTGGTGTGTCACATCTTCATCTCTCACCTGGTTAATGGGGATCTACGGATAGATTCAAACCTTATAAGGGATTGAGGCAAGGTGACTCACTTTCTCCGTATCTTTTTCTTCTCATGGTTGAAATTTTTGGAAAATTTATGAATGATGTCATTCAACGAGATCGACATCGGGTTCAAAGTTGCGAAACGGGAGTATGATATCTCATTTACGGTTTATGGATGATACTCTCATATTTATTGATGCAAATGAGAATGAGGTAACTAGACTTTTCATAATTTTGGCTATGTTTGAGTCTCTTACGGGTATGAAACTTAATCTTGATAAAAGTACTATGATAAGTGTTGGTGCGGATGAATTTATCGAGAGTTTCTAAGGAGCTTGGTTGTAGAACCTAGATTTTTCCAATTAAATATATTAGCATGGCCATTGGAGCTACTTCGAGAAGCACTTCAATTTGGGATTCGGTTTTAGAAAAGATGGCTCAAAAGTCGCATCTTGGAAGAAGAAATTTTTGAATAAAGCGGGTTGACTTGTGCTTATCAAGAGTTGCCTTGCTAGCCTTCCAAAGTGTATTTATTATCCCTTTTCCATTTGCCGGTTGGTGTGGAGAAGAAAATGATAAAGTTGATGAGAAACTTTCTTTGGGGTGCTGTTGAAGGGCGTGAAGAAAATGGTTTGGGTAAAGTGGGATAAGATCAATTTAACCAAAGATCAAGGAGGTTTAGGTGTGAAGAATTTTCGCATTACAAACAAGACGTTACTCATTAAGGGATTTGGCGATATACAAAACAAAAGAAGGCATTGTAGAGAACTATTGTTCAACAAAAGATGAAGGCTGATGCTGATTTGATCTTGCCAGCTTGATGACAAACGCCTAAGGAAGGAGCTTATGGCACAATGTTACTAGATGGTCCTCAAATTCATTCTTTGGTTACAATCAAAATTCGAAATGGTAAAGGGGTCGATTTGGTTGGATCGATGGCATGGTATGGGATATTTGAAGGATATTTTCCCGGTGATATTTAAAACTTGCATTCGAAAGCAAGACTCGATAGCTCGATGATCGGAAATGGTGAATGGCATGGAAATTTTAGACACCAACTCAACGCCAATGAACAGCTGGAATGGGACCTGTTGAGACGTGATATTGGTGCTGCTCCTAACCTGGTGGATGAATACGATGAGGTAGATTTTGTTCCTAACTATAATAACAAGTTTTGCTATGACTTCTAGCGAGACGTGCCGATGCTCCTTTTTCTAAGTTTCGTGGAGAGACCATATTCCTCCAAAATCTAACTTTCTAGTTTGGGTTATATGCCATGGTTCGCTACCTACGAGAGCGACGTTATGGAACCATGGTGTTGAGTTGGATGCCACGGCCTCGCCCAGTTATGTAATGAAGCTTTGGAGACATCGGACCATTTGATGATGCACCGTTCTTTCACATTTAAACTGTGGGATTATTTCTTGAAGTCGTTGGGCACTCCCTGGACTTTGCCAGAACTTGATGCAATTGTTAGAAGCCTGGGATAATAATGTTTTCACTGAAAGTGCAAGCATATTTGGAATATCCTCCATTTTGCAATCATCTCGGAATGTGTGAAGGAACGGAACCATAGAGTTTTTGGTGGAAGACCTAAAGATGTGGAAGAAGTTATTGTCCATGTGAAACAATCCCTTGTTCAGTGGAGTTGCGATACAAATACTTTTCGGTATGTAGATAGCAGTCAAGTTATTCACAATTGGGTGACTGTTGTGCACAATTAGTTGCTCTAGTTCGATTGGGTGTCTGCTTTGCACCGTTAGCTTCTTCTTCACGTGTTCTTTGGATACGGTTTGTTTGTCTTTGGCCGTTTGGCTCGATGTTGCTCTCTCTGCTTTGGCGCTTTTTTTCTTAATATAAACTTTTTTCCATCGAAAAAAAAACTTGTTGAACTTGGAGCTAACTAATGTGCATTGTTAGTTATACATGCGTTATTATACTTGTTACTTTAAGTCATGCTTTAGTTACACTTTTTCTTTGATTTCAATAATATTTACATTGCACTATAGGACGATGAAGGACTTTGATTTGGTTTTCTTCGCTTTTGTGAAGGGTGTTCGTTTTTCCAACCCCCGTTTTTAGGTCGCCTCAACCACCGACTTTCTTCTACCGTGTTTGATCAAATCAAAGGGAGAGTAGTAAAACTCGTCATTCAATCCTCTTACAAGTGTAACAATCTAAAACTGATTATTTTTTTGTAGATCTTAATTCTTATATGTATGTCCTTCATCCCACAAAAAGTGAAAAACTTTTTTATGTGGGATGAATATAGTGTACGATTTATAATATATGCGGCGATGTTTGTTTCTTTTATAAAATAAAATTAGTGATTTTTTATTAATAAAAAAAGAAATTTTTTGGAGTGAGGTTAAATATGAAAAACTTATGTTCACCTTTAGAGATTTTCTCTAGCCGACATTGTACTTGCTACTGGAAAGACTTTGGATTTGGATTTGGATTTGGTTAAATATGAAAACGAAAATCAAATACATAAAAAGTGTTGCATATAATATTACCGCTGTGCAGAGCCCGGTCATGCGTTTAGTGGCCTAAAGCCCAATTTTTTTGGCCCCCTATCAAGCAAAAACATTATAAATTATTTCTCTTTCGCCCCTCATAAATCAGGTTTTTTTTATTAGTGATACCTTGCAAACCTACTGTTTAAGTTATGCCCCACAAATATTATTAGTTTTACAAAACATCCTTATTGTAACTTCTGAAATCGGAAGAGAATATTTTTAATTTTGTGGCCCTTTTCTTTGCGTGGCCTTAGACGCGACTTGTGTGGATTTATATGGAAGGGCGCCCAGTGCCAGAGCCAAGGCCACAACCTAGATCAAAACAACTGAGAAAAACTATAAAGAGCAAAAGCCATGCAACTTACCAAATCAAGTTATAAAAGAATATCAAAAAAATCAAGATCAAAACTTCTTCCCTGACCGAGGGTTTTTCCTCTGCCTAGATGATTGTTGCTAGCCTCACCCTTCTCACCTAATTTTCATGTTTGATTTCAATATTATTCACAAACCCACTAAAGATGCTCTTATTTTCCTCTTTTCCTCTTTGGGGGTTCCAATCGAGGTTGTAAAGTTAAAAGGCTTCGCCATATGTGGTGTACTAGTCACTAGTATAAAAGAAGTAGAACCCCAAGAAATGTTACATTCTTGGATAACTCTTTTTTCTCATTGCCGTCACCAATCTTCTCTACATTAGCTAATGAGGCAAAAATATTCAATGCTTCGATCTCTCGTTGAATCAATCATCAATTCATTATTGTTTTCTATAACAAAGATAAGGGTCCAAGTAGCAAATAAGGACATGCACATTGTTCTCTATTTATTGAGAATTATTTCCTTTTTATTATAGTACCACTCTTCATTTGCAGAGATTTTGACCTTATTCAATTCCTCGTAGCAGTTACCTTCATCACTCGTATGTCCACACAAATGCAATGACCGGTAACTAAACAAAAATAAAAACCCTAAGTTACTAAATAATTTTTCTTCGCCGTCTCTACCATGACGACATCTTCCACGCCATCTCCAATCCCCAATCACCACCATCACTCATTTTTTAATTTTTGCTAATAATTTTTTAATTTTGTATCAAAAATATACCTCCAAGGAAAGTAGAAATGTTCAAGCAAAATCATAAACCAAAAGAAATTAAAATTAAACCTAATCATTTATAAAATTCATTTTGATTCTGTTTTTTATTATTGTGATGAAGAACTAGTCAGTTGGATTTTGGCTCGACTAATTCTAGATTAATTGGCAAGATTTTGAACGATCACTATATTTAAAATATATATAAAAGATGAACTGGCATTGTCACTGATCGACTATATGTAATCATCCAAAACTGGACGATTTGATGGTTCCGTCTCTCGAGGTTGTACCATTTACACAATACAGCTAAGTAAGGTTTTAAGTAGTTGATAGTAAAAGAAGTCAACAGACGCATGTACAATCAATAAACAATATCTTTCTTTTAAATGGTTTAGTGCAAGTTAGATCAGTGTAATAATAGAATCCAAGTAAAAGTTAACGGCAAAATCGTCAGGACAAATACTAGATGTTAATCAAAGTTGGCGATTTGTGTGAAATACTAGTTAACTAACCTGGTATTTGTCTTGTTTAAAATTGAAAGGTCTAAGTTTATGGATAATTAGAACCCGATGAGAAAAATAGAGTTATCTTTATTTTGGTCTTATCGAATTAAGCGATTGTTTTTGTACAATCGGTTTAGCAAAGGGACTAAGGTGCTTAGTTGATTTTTGGTTTGCTAAACTAAATTGGAAAAATTATTTCGACAATTAATTACTTCTTTTAACATATCGTATAAAACTACAAGTAGTTTTATTTTGATATATATGTTACCTGTAGTTTCGGTTTTTGATATTGGTTATCAAAACATGGTGTGTGGAACCCTCGTGCTTAACTCTATAGGTTTGCAAGTCTATTTTGAGATTTATAAGATTCTTTTCGTGTTGTACTTTTTTTTCTGCGTTTCTTTGTCATTTTTGTGACAAAAATGGGAAGAAATATATGGAGTAAACAAGTGATACTGGCACTGATTTTATATTGATTGGTATCGCTAAAGGAAAAGAACATTGGTACTTAAGCATTTTATCTAAATGAAAGAGTGAAAGCACAGACTAAGAGGGAGTAACATGTCATATGGAGTGGTATAACAAAGACGTGAGGATTGAATATATACCTATCTTCCTTAGGGGGAGTATTAGCTTTGTTATTATAATGTCAACAATGGAACTTTCAAGGATTGAATGTAAGTAGTTTAATGTGCTGTTGAATCGGGAATCAAGCGTATGTGTAATAATTTGTTTATCCATATGATGTAAGAATTTTGTCACTAAAATTGACAAAGGGGGATATTGTTAGAGCATAGCTCGGTTGAACCCACCAAGTGTTGGTATGTCAAGATTGGTTGTCATATTTTAGTGAATCAAAACTCATGTTAAGAGTCGTTTGATTATGTACTAGAGTCAACTTCGTATAGGTTAGCTTGAAAGTATTAGGATTTGAGATTTTACAAGTATTGCGAAGACTTGAAGATGTGAAGAAGCAAGGTGTTGTGTTACCACAACAAATAACACCCAAAATCAAGAAAATTAAGAGAAATCTGGTAAGAACCAGCCTGAGAAGGAGAAGAAGAAAACTAAGTTCTATTTCATTTATTTCTTGTCATTCAAAAAGGAGTTCTTCTTACACATTTATTGGATCAACCATAATCAAAATCAACTAGCCACGACTGGACACATGTCGATCACAACGGATACTCTGGACAGCCTATCAAACTATTATCACTAAGACCCACCTGTTATTCTAAGGGCACTCTCAATACAGATTTATGCAGACACATGAAAATACCCCGCCGAGGAAATAATCCTTGTCCTCAAGGATTAAAATGTGGAAAATGAGCAGAGATATGAGAAGCATCCTCCCAAGTAGCTTCATCTGTTTTGGTGTTATACCAATGGATTAAAAGCTGAGTGATGGAGTGAGTGCCTCTGATGATGGTGCGTCTGTCCAGAACTGCAATTGGTGTGACTAGCACTTGGCCCTCATTATCAACCAATGGAAGTGTTGGAGAAGGAATGTGAGTGACTCCAATGTGCTTCTTCAATCGCTAAACATGGAAAATAGGTGTATACGAGCTTCCGTGGTAGATGAACTTGTAAGCAACTGATCCAATTTTCCGGTGATGGCAAAAGGTCCATAGTATTTGGCTGACAGCTTAAAATTCTTCCTGAGAAACAGAAGTTTGTCTATAGAGTTGGAGTTTGAGGTATACCATGTCTCCTACCGCAAAGACTCTGCCAGTTCTCTTTTTGTCAAAAAAATTTCATGCGCTCCTGAGCTTTGACAATGCCTCCTTGAGAAGATGTAACATTTCAGCTCTTTGTGTGAGGTACTTCTCCACTGATGCCACAGATGAAGCAAAGAGTAGATGGAAAATCTAGATGAGGTGCTTCATAACCATACATGGCTTTAAAAGGTGACATTTTTTTAGCTAGTGTGGAAGCTGGTGTTATACCACCACTCAGCTAAATCTAGCCATTGCACCCACTATTTTTGATTGATGGCCAGTCATGCATCTGAGGTAATTTTCAAGGCAAAGATTAACCCTCTTGTCTGTCCATCGGTTTGAGGGTGGTAGGATGTACTCCAGCCTTCAGTTGAGAGCCTAGCTTCTTGAACAATTTCGCCAAAAAGGAGCTGGGTGAAAACTTTTCCTCGTCGGACACAATGGAGGTAGGCAGACCATGTAATCTAAAGACATTATGCAGGACTTTCCACAGAAGAAGCAGTGTAAGGGTATTGTAGTGGGATGAAATGGCTATACTTAGTTAGCCTATCCAACACTACTAAGATGACATCTTTCCCTGTCACTTTTGGGTAGCCTTTCAATGAAATCAATACCGATATGTTTCCAGGCTTGTTCGTAATGGAAGAGGTTGCAATAGTCCAGCAGGTAAGGTGTGTTCTCCTTTGTTTCTTTGGAAAATATCACAAGTTGTCACCAAGAAGAACACCTCTTGCTTCATTTTAGGCCAGAAAAAATGAGCTTTTCCCCTACTATAAGTAGCTTGCATTCCTGAGTGACCCCCAACAGAAGATGCATGCATAGAATGCAGTGATGGCTCTGACATTGTTGCTGCTACCAATATACAATCTAGATTTATATCTGAGCACTTCCCCTGGTAAGTATAATGTGGAATGGATGTGGGGGATATAAGCAGTTGGGAAATGAGTTGTTGAACTTTAGTGTCACCAGTATAACTAAAAATGACCTCTTGCATCCAAATGGGTTTAGAAAGAGCCAATGTATGGAATGTAGCTGCATTGTGTGATCTTCTTGAAAGTGCATCAGCCACCTTTTTCTCAACCCCATTTTTATATTGAATATCATAATCAAACCCCAACAGTTTCATCAGCCATTTATGTTGTAAGCCAGTGTGAATTTTCTACTCCAAAAAATATTTGATGCTCTCATGGTCAGTTTTGATGATGAAGTGGTGACCTTGAAAGTAGTGTCTCCACTTGGTAACAGCTGAACCCACAACCATGAGTTCCTTCTCATATGTTGATAGACCCATTGCCCTATGGCCCAAGGGTTTACTGAAAAAAGCAATTGGTTTGTCAGCTTGCATGAGAACAGCTCCCAGCCCTGTGCCACAAGCATCAGTTTCCAACCCAAAAGGCTGAGAAAAATCTGGAAGGGTTAACACTGGAGTAGTAGTCATTGCAGTTTTCAGTGTTTGGAAAGCATGTGTTGCTGATTCATTCCATGAAAAAGAATCATTCTTTAATAACTCAGTAAGAGGTTTACTAATAATGCCATAGTTTCTCACAAATTGTCTGTAATATCCTGTGAGTCCCAAAAATCCTCTTAGTTCTTTGAGGTTAGCTGGTGTAGGCCAAGTAGTCATAGCAAAACTTTATCAAAGGCCAGCCACTCACTTTCTGCGCACAACAGACCAAGATACTCCACTTCGACCGAGAAAACAACATTTAGAGATTTTTGCATACAACTAATGTTGTCTAAGAAGTGAAAGAGTGATCCTAGATGTTGTGCATAAGATTCCAAGTCGTGTTGTAGACTAAGATGTCATAAAAAACCAAGATGAATTTCCTCAAATGTGGTTGAAAAATCTCATTCATCAAGGCTCGGAAGGTTGCAGAGCATTTGTAAAGCCAAAAGGCATAACCTTTTGAACTCATAATGTCCCCGTTGGAGTCCCGGAAAGCTATTTTGTATATATCTTGAAAGGTGATTCTAATTTGATGATACCCCGATCTTAAATCCAAGCTTTTTAAAGACACAAGCACCATGTAATTCATCTAAGAGTTCAATGATTGGAATAGTGAACTTATCTTTAATGGTGATGCGTTGTTGGAGCTTCGAATCTCATTACTGCATCTCCAAATTTCATTGTCCTTTTTTTTAACCAATAGAACCGGGGAGGCAAAAGGACGGCTTATTGAATATTCCAGTCCAACATTTCTTCACTAAGTGATCAATACCAACATTTTTGCACATAAGTAGTTTTGTATGGTTTTGGTTAATAGGTGTTGAATTTGGTTGGAGGGGAATGAAGTGATCCAATGATCTATGGGAGGTAGTTGAGTAGTCCTGAATAAACATCTTGAAAGTCTTTGAGAATAACATCAATAACAAGAGGACAGGATGGAGGCTTATCCTCAGCAGCATAGAACAAATGTCCCACAATGCCATGAGAATTGTTGTCAAAAATTGTTGGACTCCTTTGCTTCCCATCATCATCAAAGAAGGAGGTTTATGAGCCCCAATTAGTGTAATTTGCTTTGCCCTAATGTAAGAAGGATATACTCAAAGTAGACAAATTTAAGATGATGTCACCTAAACCTCTCACTAATCTGGCCAAGAACCACATCACGCCCACCTAAGGCAGCAATCTCAAATCCCTGGAATCGATAACCCCGCATTGTCCAAGGTAAGGATTTACAAATACCAGAGCTCATCGTATGTTCACTATTTTCTATCGTAACTTAGTGTTAGAGTTGGAAAAATACAACACCCAAGAGATTTTTCAAATATGAGTCAATGAGGTCAGGTGTGCGCCGCATCAATGAGAATAAAATTTGTTATTTGTTAAGGAAGCCCGGAATTCAAATTGTGTACCGCTGAAGTTACTTAGTAATATCATTATGAGACTTCCATATCACTTTCCATCATGGAGTGTCCCTTATCGAACCCTCTATGCCGGTGTATACGCTTCCTCTTCGTGGCTACCATCAAGAATAATTGCTTATTTTTACAAAATGGCTTAAGATAAAACTTATCACGCTAAACACACTACTTAAGTTTTACATTTTTGAATTTGTTCGTGTGTTAGTCGACGAATGGGAAGTGGAGGCTAGATATTGAGGATGGATAGATGGTAATGGAGCAATGGTGGGAGGGAAGTAGGTTTTGGAGAGAAATTTGGAAGTGTTGGTCAGGTCTATTATACCGAAAAAACCTATTTGAGCCTTTCCATGACTTTTTGTTGGGTAGTGAGGGTTTGCTCTTGCATCTTAGAAAGTGAGAGAAAGCTTTCATTAGTGTAGTAGGATTGAACATACTGACAACATGCTTAATGTCATCCTTAGACCCCCAATAAAAATCATAACATAATAATGTTCAAGAAGATAGGAAATTGATGGAACAATGAGTTTTGAGATTTTCAAATTCCCTAAAATATTCATCTCCACTGAGTAGTTTGATATAGCTTTACCTAATATGCCCAAGATGTTGTCGTTAGCGATTTTCGAACCCGATGCACAGTGTTCAAATTAGTTCATACCATGAGGTAATAGACCCTCAAGTTGTTTGGAGATTCGTTAGCCATCTATCAAATTTTTCCATCTAAGCGCATAGACGCCATAACCTTTTCGGTGTTCATCTCCAATATTGTTGAGTAAGAAGCAATCATTCACATTTTTGAATCCAATTCTTTGGGTTCTTCTATCAAAACCTGGGAAAACTAATTTTGGCATTTGATAGACGTTATTGTTCACGTGTGCCGCTTTATGGATAGTTGAACATCGCACCATCGCGGTGAGAAAATTTGAGGAGAAGGCTCGCTCCGGATCTACATGTTCATCGATTTTTTTTCCCTCGTAAAAGCCTCCATAAATTTGAAAAATCGTTTTAGAGAGCATGTATTCCATTATCTCTTGCTACACCGCGAGCGAGACCTGCACTCGTGGAAGAAAGGTCGCTCAACTGCTTTACCGAATTTTTCTGAAATTTACAAAGATCATCATTCACCCTTTGACAAGGATGATTATCACTTCATGGTGAGGATAAACGCTTTGAGGCAAATTGTTGTGTTACCACAACAAATAACACCTAAAATCAAGAGAATTAAGAGAAATCGGGTAAGAACCATCCCCGAAGGAGAAGAAGAAAAACTAAGTTCTATTTCATTTATTTCTTGTCATTGGAAAAGGAGTTCTTCTTACACATTTATTGATCAACTCCTAATCAAAATCAACTAGCCGCGATCGACACATAAGTTCGACTACAACGGCTACTCTAGACATCTATCAAAACTATCACTTATCAAGGTATTCCACCTGCTATTCTAAGGAACTCAATACGCATTTATGCACATGACACAAGGACCTACCATGACAACATCATCATTCCACTTGAGGCTGCTGATATTTGGACTTGAACTATTTCATTCCCTAACGATTTTTCAAGTCGCTACATATTGAAAACAAAATACTTAAGCATATTTGAACTCTAGATAGACATAGTATTAAGGAATACACACGAGGTTTATTTCTTAACCATTAAACTTTGTAGATAAAACATCGCATAATCATTTTAACTATTGTGATTATGTATGGGTATGAGGTGAGGATTTCATCCTAGGGAACAATGTTTACATCTTTCTAAGGAAGTAAGTTGATAAACTTATTTTTAAAATTGGTGGAAATTGCCGTGTATGCTATTGGTTTTGTTATTCATTGATATCTTATGAACAACCAATATATGTGATTGATATAACCATTCACAACTTATTGTGGTTCTTAGTGTACCTATTCACAAAGGCCTGATTTATGTATTGGTATGACTTTTATTAGTGAAACCGATCTTAAGTAATCACTGAGATGGTATGATCGGGTTTGTGATTTTGTTGTTTGACTAATTATGGAAAAGGGGAACCATTCAGTAAGAGGTAGACATCACAAAGGGGAATCGATCCGTATGAGGTGCAACAAGGCTTATAGCGTAAAGTGAACCGATCCTATGAACATGTGCAACACGCTTTTTAGGGCAAAAGGGAATCGATCCTATGGACATGCAAATACATATAAGTTAGATACTATATATATGGGAAACCATCTCATGGCTATTCAACCGAATTTGGAAAGCTAGTGACAATGCATAGTACTAACATGGAATGTAGAACCGAAACTTGTTTTGGTAGAACCGTTAAACCCATGATTGTGATTGAATGTTATTTGATCAATCGCATAATTTTGAAAGTCGATGAACCAATTTAAACTTATTTGGAAGTGTGGAAAATCTATTTCATGGTTGTAAGTGTGAAAGAAAACTTACAAAGCAGATGCCGACTTCATTTTCAACATGTGCTATGAATGTTTATTCTATAATTGTTCAAACACATTCCTTAATAGCTAAGGGAAGAGAATCCCAAGATCGGAACATAAATAAGTTAATCTTGTTAATTAAGGTAATTAACTTCATTTTGTAGGAAAATAAGAATTATTAATGTGCATTTACTAATTGAAGATTTTCCAAGATATTTTGATCATTATTTTTGACGTAACATTTCCAGAATTATGAAAATCGAATTTTTGCTAGTAATGAAAAATATCTTGAGAATATTTTCGGTTTTGGAAATTCCTTGTGTCCAAACTTCCATGCCTATAAATACTTTGAGTTTTCATTTTTAACAAAACTAACTTCGATAACAACAAAAATTTCTACTTTTTATCTTGCTACTAGTGGTAGCCGCCTAATCGAGAGGAGAGAAACCTAATTAGTGAAATCTCTTACTACCGCCTCAATTTAAAGTCTTTGGGATTGAGAAGTTCTAGCGTGTACCGTTGGGCGGGAAACTAGATAATTACGGTTTATCTTTTGTTTTTATTGATTTGATCGACTAACGGTGGTCAATCCTGAGTGCACCTAGTTTGTTTATGCTTGAGAATCTTCTCTCGATATAAGATTCACTCAAACTAGAAGTCTACCAAGGTGGATTCTAGACTCGTTGTTAGATTCAACACGATCTTGTGATAACCATTGTTAACATACTGCTCTGTGTGTGATTGACTACAAGAGATTCGGTGATTGTGTGCAGGTGTTTATTGAAGATCTAAGAAGATTTGAAGACAAAGAAGATATTGAAGATTTCTGACTTGTGGGTTTATAATCTTTGGTGTGCACAATACTTGTTTTGGTAAAAGAGGATCCAATTAATAATCGGTTTATCCTTGTGGTAGATTGGATTGATTAATTGAGAAGATCGGCATCAATACAATTCTTTGTGATTAAAGGTATTGATTGCTTAATCTTAAACGATTACTTGGTGATTGAACATAAGATAGATCTAGACCTGATAAAGGAGTTTATGTTGAGATAAACGAAGAGCCTTTGTCCAACTCATATCACTTGGTTGAAGAGAGTTGATACCAAACAGATTTGTTGTTCCTTTACTGTTTGGAATACTAACCAAAGGAATTGTTCCAAGTACGTGACTTATTTATAAGTTGGAGGCGTGGGAATACATACGGAACTAGGTGAACTATAGGTTTAGTTGCTTGGTCTCAACTATACGAAGTTAGGTGTAATTTTGTATAGCGGCTTAATCCTGAGAGTATTCAATTCTGGACAAGGTCCCGGGGTTTTTCTGCATTTGCGGTTTCCTCGTTAACAAAATCTTGTTGTGTCATTTACTTTATATTTCCGCATTATAATTGTTTTATTATAATTAAAGTAAATCACACAAACGTTAATTCCTATTTACTTGATAAGTGAATCCTATTGTGTTTGGTTAAGTCCGAACCTTTTATCAAGTAACATACTTCGTTGTTGTATTGTCTCGATCTCGTATCCATAGACGATCACACAAAGTGTGAACCGATTAGTTGCATTGTCTCGACTCAGTCCATAGACAATCACTTTCGGAGAAAGGACTTATAGGTAGGAAAAGTTTTAACTTGAGGTATATTTGGGTACCCTCACCTTTTCAAGCACAATTACTTTTGAAATTTTGAAGAGGTGGCAAATAGGAAAAGTATGGGTGACAAATAGGTAGAATAAATTTTTTTACCAAACACAATTTTTGGTAAAAGTTTGTTACAAAGTGCTTTTGGTTGAAAAAAAGCAATCTCAAACGAGGATGAAGACCTATGTTGGTTAAGGAAGGAAAAAAGGGAATTGTATTTATAGGAACTTTATCGGAATATAATTTGATTTTGATATTCCGCTCAAGTTATCTGATAGCGCATCCATGTTTGATTAATGTCATCGACAACCCAACTCTCTTATTCTTTTCCCTTTAAAACAAATTATATTATTGCGACAAACCTTAAAAAATATCTTACTTTCTGCATAAGACTAAATATACTCATCACTAATTTCTTATTTATTTATATATACAACTAATACGTAGGAATGATTATTAAACATAATAATCATGCACATATTAGGAGTAGTTATGAAAAGTAAGAAAAAATTATAGAATGTGAATGTTCCAGAGCGATGGAAGAGTGTATTGTCGATTATATCAAGTGCGTTAAGTATTCTAACCTGTGGTAAATGGATTTGTAAGAATCATCAAGATGATTATTCTATTAAATCAGATCACTCTGGACATGACACAATGAAAGAAGTTTATTCTTGGAAGAATCCCAAAAGGATAGATATTCGGAAATATCACGATGGATCGTGTTCCACAACCCCTAACTATCACTATCCTACTCCAACAACTGATGTTGGCTTTCATTATTTCTTCCTAATGATGTGCTCAATTCAAGAAAAAGGGAAATTCTTAAAAGGGCACAAGAATATGATTTTGAATATCTAAGTATTTGTATACTTGGAATATCTTTTCTATTTTTTAGAAAAATATCTCTAATCTTTAGGATATCCCTAAGTAAAATATTCTTAATATTTTCCATAACTCCTAGGTCATGATAATTAGAGATGTTTTCGAAAGCATATATTTTCACAAACAAACATTCACCGCAATTAAGTATTTTCATTCTTGAACATCAAGGTTGAGTTCTTATATAGAGTCGTCTTTTGGACAGATTCTCTGCTTTGTCTAATGATCAAAGATGGTGAAAATACTATTGACATTGAATCTCAACTCTGGAAACTTAAAACCTTTCATGTTGAGTTCAAGTGTTATTTCTCAAATGAACATAAAAAAGAATCATATTTCTTTTGAGCTTATGTTTATGTTAATGGGAGATTTTGAAGTCGCTCGTGAGCTTTTGAGACCTGCGAGTAATGAATGAAAAAGCATTGAGTCAAACCTCTTTAAGTCGATTGTGGAATTTAATCTTCGAAAGAAAGACTCAATCATTCGAAAGAAAAAGAATGCTCGAGGATCAAAACATGAGAATATTCGGTATATAATGGGAGCTATAACTAGAGATTAAGGTTACTTGTTGTATTACTTAATCTAGAATAATAGACATCAATTTTTGATTTCTTTCATTGATTGTGTTAAGTCTATTATGAATAAAATTATTTGATTTATAATTTTTCTTGTGATAGTTTTTGATTTACATATCCTGTGCTTGAATGTTTTTATTTTACTATGTATGTGTATGTGATGTTTGATTTCAGTTTTCTAACCTTGATATTCGATCTCATATATTGTGAACCCCTATGGTTTGGGTGACTTTTTGGTTTAGCAGGATTAAGTTCTAGCCCATGTTGGTAGGCTTTATCAAAGGATCATGAGGGGTTCTGTAGAAACAATATGTGAAAAAGTCACAATATGTTGAATCGGTTTTGGTTTAGCATAAAAGCATATGTGTTTCTACGGTTTTCAACTTTTGCTTGCAATTGTTAAAACCGATTTTCAACCTTTCTCAGTAAAGTTTGGTTGTTGTTATTCTTTTTGTTTGCATGAGGATGACAACATGATGATATTTCGATATCAATTCTCCCCGAGAGAATATGCGATCATATTGGAGAAGTTGGATGCGAAATTGAGGTAACAATCTTGTTAGTTAATTGTTTTCCTGTTTAAGAAAAGCTATTTTTATTTGATATATATTTATTGCTTTTGCTTAACAAAATTTCGGTTACAATTGATGTTTTATTCCATTATGATGTGTGGATGTGTGATTCAATTGGTTCCGGTTAAGAAAAACTATTGTTATCTTGCTTTATTGTGTGGTATCAATTGTTTAGGCTTACAAAATTTCTATGCAATTACATTGCTTTTAATGTCTATGTTGTTTCAATTATGCAGGTTTGAGGTGAATAATTATGCAAGTTGATTTATGTTGGTTTGTATGAATTATTTATGGCTTAACAGTGAATAAATGTTACGGGATGAGTTGTTTAGTCCAATTTGATTCGGATAAGAGAAACTAAGTTAATTCTGATCTTAGTTAGACTTATCAAAGTGGAGGTTTCGGTTATTCAAGTCTAATCGAATGCCTAAACAAGAAATGCTAGTTAACTAACCTAGTACTTGTCTTGTTTAAAATATTAAAGGTCTAAGTTATATGGATAATTATAACATGATGAGAAAAATGGAGTTTATCTTTGTTTTGGTCTTATGGAACAAAGAGGTTATATTTATACAACCGGTTTAGAAAAGGAACAAAGGTGCTTAGTTGATTTTTGGTTTGGTAAACTAGTAGGGAAAATTGTTTCGAGCAATTGTTTCCTTGGTAACATATCAAAACAAAATTACTTTGTAGTTTCGGTTTTGATATTGGTTATAAAAAATGGTGTGTCAAACCCTCGTGCTTAACTCTACAGGTTTGCAAGTCTATTTTGAGATTTGTAAGATCCTTTTCGTGTTGTCCTTTATTTTTTCTTTTCTTTGTCATTTTTGTGACAAAAAGGGGAGAAATATATGGAGTAAACAAGTGATGCTGGTATCGATATTTATATTGATTGGTGTCACTAAGGAAAAAGACAATGGTGCTTGAACGTTTATCTAACGAAAGAGTGAAAGCACAGACTAAGGGGAGTAACATATCATATGAATTGGTATAACAAAGCGTGCTGGATTGAAAATCTACCTATCTTACCTTTAGGGGAGTATTAGCTTTGTTATTATAATGTCAACAACGACATTTTCAAGGATTGAATGTAAGCAAGTTTTATGTGTTGTTGAATCGGGAATCAAGCGGTGTAATGAATTCTTGTAATTTGTTTATCCATATGATGTAAGAGTTTTGTCACTAAAATTGACAAAGGGGGAGATTGTTAGAGCATTGCTCGGTTGAACCCACCAAGCGTTGGTATGTCAAGTTTGGTTGTCATATTTTAGTGAATCAAAACTCATTTAAGAATCGCTTGATTTAAATGTACTAGAGTCAACTTCGTATAGGTTAGCGTGAAAGTATTAGGATGAGACATTACAAGTATTGCGAAGACTTGAAGAAGTGAAGAAGCAAGGAGCTACAACGACAACATCATCCTTCCACTTGAGGTTAGTGATATTTGACTTGAACTGTTTCATTCCCTAACGTATCTTTCAAGTCGTGCATATTGAAAACATAAACTGCGAAGCATGAACTCTAGATAGACATAGTATTAAGGAATACAATATGAAGTTTGCTTAACCATTAAACTTTGTATATAAGACATACATAATCATATGAATGCTATTGTGATTATGTATGGGTATGAGGTGAGGATTTCATCCTAGGAACAATGTTTACATGTGTTCTAAGGAAGTAAGTTCATGAATACTTGTGATCGCTAAAATTTCGGCGTTATTGGTTTTGTTCTTCATTGCATATCTTATGAACGACCAATATGTGTGATTAGTATAACCGCTCATGACTTGTTTGTGTTCTTGGTAAAACTATTCACATGAGGCCTGACTATGTATTGGTATGACTTTTATTAGTGAAACCGATCTTAAGTAATCACCTGGGGTATGATCGGGTTTGTGATGTTATGTACTGACCAAATATGGAAGAGGGGAACCGATCCTAGTAAGAGGTGCAATACATCACAAAGGGGAACCGATGCTTGTATGAGGTGCATCAAGGTTTATAGTAGAAGGGGAATCGATCCTATGAACATGCATGTGCAACACGTTTTTAGGCAAATTTTTACCGATCCTATGGACATGTGCAACACATACAAGTTAGATACCATATATGTGTGTGGAACCGATCCTAGTACCTATTCAACCGAATTTTGGTAAGCTAGTGTGACTATGCACAGTACTCACATGAAAGTAGAACCGAAACTTGTTTTGGTAGAACTGTTAAATCCATGATTGTGATTGAGTGTTACTTGATCAATCACATAGTTCTTGAAAGTCAGATGAACCAATTCTAAACTTGTTTGGAAGTGTGGTAAATCGGTTTCAAGTGAGTAAGTATGAAAAGACTTGCAAGAGTAAGATGTCGACACACTTTGAACACGTGCATTAATGCTTATTCTTTATTGTTCAAAGATATTCCTTAAAAGCTAAGGGAAAGTAAATCCCAAGATCGAATTTAAATAAGTTAAGAATCTTTTAATTAAGGTAAATTAATTTCATTATATGGAAAATAAGAATTAGTAATGTGCATTTACTAATTAAAGATTTTTCCAAGAGATTTCGATCATTATTTTTGGACAGAGCATTTCTAGGAATTATGAAAACCGGTACACAACAATGTTGTCGCATCACCCTCGATCCATTGTACATCACATAACCTGTGTGGTGCAACACCGGTCCATAAAAGCAACACAACTCGGAGCGACCCGCTATATGTCAACTAGCCTCGTCTTCCTTATATGGATCAAAACATATATCTGAGGTCTTCATCACGTCTAGTTTCTCCCTCAGGCTAACCAACTGCTTCTCCTTTGTCCTTGAATGATTGTCATTGAACTTGTACTTTGTTCCTCTCGGTGTACCTTTCTCCCACTCGGGGTTCTCTGCTGCCAATTTCATACCAGGGTAGTGGTCATAAATCCATGTCTACATTGATGTCGAACCAGGTATTAGAAATTGATTTTTACATTAGATGAGAAAAAAACACACTGATCAATGGATTAATAGAGTTGAGCAAAAACCTGGAATAGACTCACGTTCCCGACAATTTGGCTAGTCTTAAGCCTCGACGCCTTTCTCTACTCTTTCATTAAGAATGCAAGGCACGTTGTGCCCCAAGAGTAGTCTGCGACCTTATGGAGAGGATCCAATAGTTGTAGAAGGTTTGCGTATACTCGGTTGCCAATGGTATTGTGGAATATAACACATCCCAATACACACAACAGGTAGGCTATGGACGCATACCCCACTCTGACATCACTTAACAGTCCTTTCTCTTCTTTATCCTTTATGCCTTTGACCATCTTCACCAACTGAGTCATGCTGAACTGCCTAGTCTTGTAGCTAAAGCACCTGTTAAACTCAATGTCCATTGTCGCTATATTCCAACCAAGACACTTCTAACAGAGTTCATCAAGTTTTACCCAAATTAACTGCTTTGTGTAGTTAATCCTGACTGCTTGACCATGGTCATCGAGATTAAGAATTTTCCTCTCATCATCCGGAGTAACCTTCATCTCCCCAAACGTCATATGGAAGGTGTCCGTCTCGGGATACATTCTCTCCACAAAAGAAGATATTGCTACCCGATCATGTTCCAACATTGAATTCTCGGCAACAACAGATAACCCCGAGTTCGCTGTAGTTGTCTTGAACCTTTCACATTCGTCATCTAAAGGCCATTTTTTTTATCAAAGTGGGTGCGGCTGTGGGTTTGAGTATACGAATCGCATCAGAATGATACTATTAAACACACACCACATTACAAAATTAATAGAGTATTATTATGAATAAAACGAAAATACGTTAGTAAACAAGAATATGATTATTACCTCGGTTTCATAGATTTCTCTGGCCCCTGAGTCTTTATAGACAAATAGCAATGCTCCTCCATCTTTAGGCATCCATGGGATTTCTTCTTCAAAATCCGTCTTCTTCAACTCAATGGGGACAAGGTGTGAAGCTTTCTTTGCGGTTACCTTCCTTGTAGCTCCTCCTTCTCCTTTTGTACCACTTGGTTGTCCTTCTTGTAATCTAATTTATGGAGCACTTGTTTCCACTTCTTCTTGAGTTATTTCTGGAGCACTTGGTTGTACTTCTTGAGTTCCTTGTGGAGCGCTTGGTTTTACTACTCCTCGAGTACCAACATTGCTAGAATTTCCTTTTTGGCCCTGTAACAGTTGTACCTTGGTATTTCTTACCTCGCCTGTCCCTAAGCAATAAAATTTGTTCGTAAGAATTTCACTACAAACCACAAAGTCAAAAGTAATAAATAAAATATACACTTCTGATTGTCCCTAATCGGAAGCACGGGTTAATAATTTTCTACCGATTACCAACAATCGGGCGTAAGCTTATAGTTTTATCCTCCGATTATGTATCAATTTATGTCCATAAGTTGATAATGTCATGAGACATATATAATCTGAATAAACTAATTTAACATATCCACCGATTATGCACATAATCGAAAGTAAATAAATAACCTTACTTCCGATTACAAAGTACCCCCGAAATTGGATTTTGCAAAAATCACAAATTTTCCAAATTTTACAACTTGCATAATCGGTAGTTATTTGAATTCGTGTAACTAACGATTATGGAAATCGGTAGTCAAATACACTATATAATATCTCCTGATTCTACCGAATCTATGTGTCCCTATATGTTCTTATCTTCTGTTACAATCGGAAGTCAAAATAAAAACTAGCTACCGATTAAGTCCATTTTTGGGTTCAGTGGAAAACATCGACACATAATCGGGAGTAACCCAATTTAATTCCTGATTCTGATCGATGTAACCGAGAACGCTATAAAAATGTAAAAAGTTGGGAGCAAAAAGCAAGATTCAAACTACCGATTCTGGGAAATAATTGAAAACCCTAGAAATTATTTTCAAGGATTCGTCAAATTGAAGCAACATAAACCCTAGAAAATGATAGAAACTTACCTAATTGGGGCCATTTGCTGGAGAGTTATATTATCAGAATCACCACCACCACCACCTACATCAGCGGCGTCATCCTCTTCATGTTCGTTGTCTTCGTGTTCATCCTCATTTGCAGTAGTTACAATCGCTTTGTTCTTTATTTTTTCTCGATCTCTCGTGGGTTCATTAGTATCAGTCATCGTTTTATGGAAGAATAGACGATGATTTTGATTCGGCGATGAACGACGACGATGAATTGAAGTTTGAATATGGGGGAATAGTGTTTTTAGTCTCCACAATCGGAAGGGAAGAAGAAGAGGAGAAGAAGATTTGAAAACGAAAGAAAGAAAATGAAATGATTCCTAGGTTTTGGGTGGTTTTAATCTCCCAAAGTTTAGGTCGGCAATTATACAATCAACAGGAATATGATGTACATTTGATATCGATTATAGGCGGTTACCCCAAATTCAGTTTTTTCCAAAACCGATAAAATGTGGGTTTTCTACGTTAACAATTAGTAGATACAATATGTTAATATGCTACCAATTATGGCAATAACCCATTCTTAAACAAACTAGTAATCGGTAGGATAATAAGGTAACGTAACCTCCGATTATTAAGTTTCCCCACAATTTGTTTTTGCTAAAATCTCAATTTTTTCGAATTCGGGAACTGCCATAATCGGTAGTTTATAAAGTTATTTATGAACTTCATTTATCTACAGATTACTAACGACCACAAGATTGATAATACTAGTAATCGGTAGATAATACCACCTTATTAGCTACCGATTGTTCAAGTGCACTTAGGTAATCTACGCAAATTTGGACATCCCATAACCTTGTCTATGGGTTGGAAATAAAATAGTCTCCCCAAATTCTTTCAGGGTTGCCCCTAATGACGCCAAGTTTAATAATTGATATGCGGGTGTGCAATATAATTGGTAATCACTCTCAACTCTATTGATTCAAATATATTAATTATAGATGCATCACCATAGCTTAGTAAGACTACAGACTCATCTGGCAAGTAAAAAATGTCACAGTTATCTCTTTGAAAGATTTAATGCTCTTTATATCAAAGCTTTTTAAGATCTTCATTTTCAAAATCACACCCCCATATCAATTATTAAACTTGGCGTCAATGTCAAGATTCATATCTTCAAAATTATTGAAGGTTAAACCAAGATTAATTAAGTCGAAAATTAACTTCGGATAAAAATAACTTGCACAAGTCTTTCTTGTTTTAGAGTTTGTCTAGAATTTGTTGTAGTTTCTTTGTTTAGAGTTTGATTATTGTTAGGAATTTGTTTTTCTTAGGCACCGAGTTTGTTTAGATATAAATAGGTTGTTGAGATATGAGGAACTTACATCAACACGAAAATTTCTTTGTTTTAATCCCTTCATTCAGTTCTTTGAAGTCTTTGTTATCAAATTTTCTACATATGATATTAAAGCAAGAAGATCATAGGCCTGTAGCGAGAGCAATAAAGCAATTCAAACGTGAGGCTTGAGTAGTAAAGCAATTCAAACATGAGGGTTGAGTAGAGACGAAATTCAATCGTGAGGTTTGAAAAGTGAAGCAATTCAAGCGTGTGGATTGAGAAATATAAGAAGATCTCAACATCTAACCTAATTTCAATTAAGGTACCAGTGTTTGAAGGTAATAATTTTGAGCATTGGAAAATGCAGATGGAAAATATATTCACATATCAAGAAGGGTGGGATGTTGTGAACGTAGGTTATGTGGAACCTGCAGCAGGAGTGGTTCAAACAAAAGCTGAGGCAAGGACTTTAGCAGAGAACAAAAAACAGAATTCAAAAGAAATTTATCTACTGCATCATGGTGAACATAATTATAATGTGTATATTAAAGAATCCAAAAGACTCGGGATAGCTTGAAAAACTATTATAGATTAAATGATAAGGTCAAGAAGGTTAGGCTACATATGCTTAAACAAAATATGAGCTTTTACAGATGGAGACAACTGATACTATTTCATATTTTTCTCTCAAAAGTGTTGAGTTTAGTTAATAAGATAAAATATAATGGAGATATTATAGAATTGTAGATATTTTTTTTTTACGTAGCTTACCTGAAAATTTTGAATCAAAAGTAACTGCAATTGAAGAATGCAACACAATAACACTATTGACTCTAGATGAAGTTTTGGGTTCACTGCAAGCATATATATGAACAATGGATACGTGAAAAAAAATACTTGTACAACCTATAGAAGAAGCACTTCAAAGTCAGACAAATTGGGTTAATAATCAACAATATAATTCTGACATAAAACAAAAAAATCAAAGGAGAAGACATGTTGATAAAAGCAAGATTCGTTGTTATAATTGTGGAATTCTTGGTCATTATGCATATGAGTGCATTAATAAGAAAAATAAAAGTTTTTTTAACAAGGAAAATTTGGCAGAAAGTTGAGAAGAAGAGTCTGAAAATTTAATATTAGCTTGTCATCCACTTGAAGAACAAACTCTAAATAAATATATAGTATTTAGATATTGGTTGCAGTATCACATGTGTGGAAAAAGGGAATTATTTACTGATATCTTTCTTAAGGTTAGAGGTTATTGTTGATTAATAGTGTACTGGTAATCTTTCCAATATACTATCTTTGTATGTTTCAAATGCCGATCTCGGATGTGAAAGAAATAGAGAGATTTATTAGAGACTTTATTTGGGGCTCGTCGAGTACTTCTAGAAAATGAGTTGGGTTAATTGGTCTAGAGCTAATCTGCCGAAGAAAATAGAGGGTATTGGTATCAAAAAGTTGAATCTTGTTAAAGTGCTGCATTGCAAGTGGATTTGGAGACACGGAGCTGAGAAAAAAGCACTTTGGAGGCAGATAGTATTTCAATTTTTTTGAGGTAACCCTAATTATTTGGTGCCTAACTCTACTTATTAATACGTGGGTCATAGTCTTTAGGTTGGTATTTTGAAATCTAGAAACCATATTATTCAAAACACTACATTTCAGTTGAACAATGATAGTAATATTCCTTTTCAGAAAGACAAATGGCTAGGAAATAGCTCTTTGCAACTTTCATTTCCAACTCTTTATAATCTGTCCAAAAAGAAATCCTCCATAATCAGATATTGCACTATTGCAAATAACCATGTAGAATAGTGTTTTAGCACTCACATGTTACACACGAGGTTCTAGGTTAGAATTTCACTATCCTTTTTTTAATTTTCAGAAACATTATTATTGAAGTTTGACTATTTTACGCTTCTGACTTTTGTAAAAATCATTGAATACACGCTTCTCATTCCAAGCGCTCCATACATATACGATTCAGAGCGTTGCTGATTTTTTTTTAAACGGAGCGTGAAGTGTACACTTTTAAAAATCATGCAAAACTCTATTCAACAAAATGATTGTTCTTATTTTAAAATACTTGACTAATAATTAAATAAAATTAATAAAATGAAGTAATGATCATGTCTTTCACATAATGGTTAGATTTGGCTAAAAAGAGAATATATTAATAGCGCATTTAGTTTATTTTAATGTCGGAAACTGATTGTTCTTGTTTTAAAATACTTGACTAATAATTAAATAAAATTAATAAAATGAAGTAATGATCATCATCGCAAACCATCATGAACCATTTATTGTGTGTCCGAAAGTGTTTAATGTCGATTTTTATTAGACACACGATGTGATGTATCCGTCCCGTGTCGGAAAGTGTCACACATGTGTCGTGTCTGATCATGTGTCTAACACGGTTACAACATCATTTTAGGAGTGTGCGTACAACATAGCCAATTAGCCACGGATACAACCTGCACAGGTTGTTACCATGTATGGAAACTTAGTTGTAAACTATAGAGTCAATGAAAATCATTAGGCGGTTTCTTTTTAGAAAATTAACTGAGAAGAGAGAAAAGATGATAACTAATAACAGTCTACCAGAGGTAAATTTAATCAAAAGAAAACACCATAACTTGATTTTTCTCAAAATCTAAACAAATCGACACCAACACTGCAGGTCCCATTGCCGGTAAAAGTTGTACCTCATTGGGCGTATGCGTTTTACAGTCAATTTGAAGTTACTTACCAAAAGTGGTACGCAGAGATAAAACAAATTAGAATTTGTCTCAATCGGTGTGAAAGATTCAGTTGTAAATGGTTAAAAACAGAACGGTAGTTTTATATTGGACATACGTAGTCGTCCTCATACTCTCTAGAAAGTGGTTGCAAATTCAATTGATCTGCTAAATCCGAACCCAGACTATGCTGCTAGTGCAACGGGAACGAGTTTGGTCTAGCAGCATTTGCTCTAGCAGCGATTCTAACCATTAGATCCTGTGAATGTGACGTCATTGCGTGTTTTTTTGTCTTCTGCTGACATCACATTTCTTCCATCCAATGCAACCAACCTTTTTTTTTTTTCTTTTTTCCGACATTTATCAAGAAGGTAGATAAATCCGTGGTCATAGTTTGTTCAACTTAAGTATATTGTAAATGTTTTATTAATTATTGGTTCATTAATTGCTGATAATAAAAGATTTATTAATTTTTCTCGTTATAAAGTTAACATATTATTATATATATATATATAAAGATATAAAGTGTTTTATTAATTAATTTTTCACTAACTCCTCATAATAAATGATTATTAGTTTTTAAATATAAATGTTTCCTTAATAAATATTTGTTTTCATCAGCAAATAATTTTGATAAAAATAAAAATAAAATCAATGGACATTTGAAGCGGTACTGGGTGGTGGAAGCGGTAGCGGTTCTTATAAAGTGGTGAGGCGGAACATTAGTGGTGGTCATGGGGGAGCCAAGCCCAGTTGTAATTAATTTTGGTATTTTTCTTTTATCAAAATGGGCTACAAAGTCCATTTTACATATGTATCCAACTTGCCAAGAATTTTTGCTCTCCGTTTTTCAAAATCTTGACTCCCATCCTGGTGGCGGTGGCGGTGGCGGTGGCGGTGGTGGAAGAAGTAATAGCGAATGGTGCTGGTGAGTAGTGGTGGACAATATTTTTGTATTGTCATAACAAGGATAACATCGTACTGTGAAAGATGTGGTTGGATGTTTTTAGCACGATTAATAAAGAAAGGTACAAAAAAATGACAAAATGTTCATGATCATAGTTGGATCACCCAAGTAGTACCCCTGCTATCTTTTGTACCATATCGAATAAATCATAATTTTTAATGTTAAAATAAAAATGATTGCAATACAAAGAGAATATAACTTGGAAAAAAACATGATGAAACAAATTAATTGACGACTTTTTTTCCAATCTAAACCTCATACACGACGTTTGTGAATAGGCAAAATACTATTTATAAGATAAAATTAAAAATTTTGCTGTAATTATTAGAATTCGAAGGAAGGCTAAAGCCAGGTTAGCCAACCTTTGGCTCTGCCACTGGGTGGTGTTAAAGGAAATAATTGTTTCATATGGTTTTGTTGTGGTGGCGGATATCGGTGTCAAACTATAACGCAACGCCACAAAATGTGCAACATTATAAATGATAAAACGTGATTAATTGTTTTAATGTTACAATAGACTCATTTAAAACACATGACAATTAAGAAAATACTAGATAAATTTTTATGTTATTTAAATAACCGCAAACAAACGACAAAATCAAGATCAGAACATATGAATTTACTGGTTACATTCTAGGAACCTAATTAATACTGACCTTTGAGTGCTGACGCAATCATATGTTAACATTCAATGAATGTTAAATGCAATATATGTGGTGTTAATTTCCAATGATGCAAGTGGCTTTTGTTTTTTCTTCCATTTGATTAACAACACGGCAGAATTATCCGATTAATCATCGGTATCACATGTATACGTGTAGCCTCCCACTCGCACCCAGTCAGCATATATGGAAGTCATAGGCTCATAAGTCTAAGCACAACCTTCACAAAAGGAAAATCGAATTGTAACCAATCTTTCCTTTTTTTGAATCCGATCAGAGACTGAAATTAAATTGTAAATATGGATACCCAGGGGAAGTATGTCCAAGAACTAGCAACTAGTGGAGAAGAACCACCACCAAAATATTTCCATAAAGATGTTAATGGTAAAGGGAATCAGGTAACTACAGATGATTCGTTATCAGTTCCGGTAATTGATATTAGTCGTTTAACGTCTAACGCATCCATCGAAGAGAAAGAAGAAGAGATGGGGAAGTTAAAGTCTGCTTTGAATTCATGGGGCATGTTTCAGGTATATATATATTTTTTTGGCTCATTCCATATCTGCTGCTTAATTTACAGGATATTTTTTATGTGCTTACTCTTTTTTTTTGGCTTATGAACTTTCAGGCAGTAGGGCATGGTATTCCGCAAAGTTTACTCGATGATATGTATAATATTTCCCAGAAGTTCTTTGATCTTCCTGTTGAAGAGAAGCAAAGGTACGCGTTATCTAAAGACGATGAAATATTCGACTTACAGGGATTTGGGAGTGATTCCACGGGAGCAAACATTGATGGTCAGGTTCTTGACTGGTCTGACCGTCTATACCTGTTAAACGAACCAGTAGATGAGCGAAAGCTTCGCTACTGGCCTGGTGATGATTCCCCATTGCATTTCAGGTACTAACAACGTAACAAACAAACAAAAAAATGATTTTTAATTTTAATATTTTCCAAGTATAATCATTATAATGATCAATTTTGTGTGTGCTGATCTGCAGGAGAACATTGGATGGGTATAGCGTCCAGACGAGATCAGTATCGGAGATCATTTTTAAGCAAATGGCCAAATCACTAGGATTAGAAGAGAATGACTTCCTCAACCAGCTGGGTGATCGACAGTACGTGTACACAAGGTTTAACTTCTATCCTCCTTGTTCTAGACCAGATCTCGTTTACGGCTTAAAAGCTCATACAGATGGAGGAGCAATAACTATTCTTCTGCAAGACCCTGAAGTAAGAGGTCTTCAAGTTCATAAAGATGATCAATGGGTTAGTGTTCCATGCATGCCTGGAGCTCTGCTTGTCAACATTGGGGATCTATTGCAGATAATGAGTAATGGAATCTTTAAGAGCCCACTACATAGGGCAGTAACAAATACAGAACAGACGAGAATTTCTGTGGCTATGTTTTATTTACCACATATGGATCAAGAAATCGAACCCGTTGCTGCGCTGATCGACGAGAGCAATCCTAGAAAGTATAGGAGGGTGAAGGCAAAAGACTTTATTGAAGTTTTCTTCCAAACTTATTTGCAAGGAGAGCGGGTTTATGACTGGGCTAGTGTCTAATTCTTCTCAATGTTTGCGATTGTGTGTGTTTTTTTTATATGTTTAAGTATTCCATTTTGCGTCCTTTGTTGTCTGTAAATAAAGGTTTTAGTATGATCATCCTAATATTGGAGGCCATAACTCAAAACAAAAATCACAACTACATGAAAAAAATTAAAAAATATGGAACAATCTTACTCTATGTATTTGTAGATGCATTTTACTACAAGCTACTGTTGCGACTGTAACAATAAAACACTAAAAAGAAGATGTGAAGAAGTTAGAAATAAAGATTCTGAAAGATAAAAAAGCCCTCAATGAATAGCAAACAAAAGACAGAGTCACGTGTTCAACACGCTGTCCTTAACACAATAGTTGACCTAATGCGCCTCAAGAATGAGTGATGCCTATACCATGTGGTCAAGTTGTATCCAGGATAAAACTTCCTGTTGCAAGTATTGTTAGCACTACAATACTTGCCCACTCTTACGAACTTAACAGCAATGGCACAAAGAATGAAAAAACCACACGAGAGGGAGAGACGAAAAGAAGAGGATAGTAGCTCTTTTGGACACAAAAAATAATAAAAGTTTTAGTCTCTTTTATAGCACAAAAGGGAGAGGTGCGATAAATGCAATTGATGGAGAATCAATTCCTTGCGCCATGCAAGGCAATAAAGAATAAAAAATGGACAGAAAACAGCTATGGCATTAACTCAAATTTATGCCAGTATATTTGATTTTTGGAAAGAAATCAAGGTCGAAATATGTCGTCATATTTTAAACTTGGTAACAAGATAATGCTGCACGAATCAGATGCCCCCATAACATGCACAAAATTTATTTTTATTTAAAATATTTATGGAAATAAATTAAAAGAATTTTGTCAAAAAGAGGTAAGTCTTGATTGTCACTACACCATTTCCTGGATTTTGTCACAGGCTATAACCGTTACTGTTGATATTTGTAACGGTAATAACCTGTTGAAAATAGGCCATCATAAATAATTGTGATATCATTTGTAACGGTTATATCTGTGACAATCACCATATACAGTCACATTTAAAAAGCGTTACAATATTTAATAGCCACAATTGACCTAATTTTATAATTGCGACACGTGTCATATTTGACACATTTATCGTAACGGTTGTAACTGTTACACCATAACTACAACAATTCGGTCAGAGACACGTGTCCCTTTTCGTCACAGTTATAGCAACACATATAAGTGTTACCAAAATTTAGCAACAACTACCTCAGGGACACGTGTCTTTTTTGTCACGGCTACTGTAACATTTAAACTGTTACTTTCATTACACCACAACGTAGTGATGGTGACACGTGTTCTATTTTGTCACAATTTCTTGTCACCGTTAACCGTGACAATTTTCTAATAACAAATAAAAAAAATATGGGTAGCCCAGGTCATTATGATGGACTTGGGCTTCCAGTTTAAAGGCCTGCAATACAGGTCACCATCATGGACCTGGACTTCCGTTTACCAAGATGTAATACAATTTAACCTGAAACACAAGCCTGTTTGTCATATATACAAAACATTTTCATTTGACGATAACAAATAACTATAAGAATGTTGTAAAAGGAAGATTAACATGAAATTATAATGGAGGCCAACCAACATGGAATGATAGATCCCGTCAATAGAGATTATCATCATCAGACATTAGAACAATGGTAATGAAAGATTATCTTTATAATTTGAACCTACCTACAAACACTCAAAACACCTCTCTGGCATTGCACAAATCACATAGCACGAATAGAACTTCTTTAAGAATATAACGTCTCCATCCTGGACAACATAAGTTTTTCCTTCTTGCCGATACTTCCCAGCCGCCTGTATAAAATAATCAACAGTACCCGTTAAAATAAAATGACAACTCATATAAAATAGGAAAATAAAAAGGAGAATTGTGGATTGATATCACAAGGCATTTTAAGTGGCAATGGAGAAATTTATTAAAGCTAGAATACAACAATCTAATTTAATTAAAACACATATTAAACTCATAGATGGCACCAACTTTTGGACGTACTCAGGCTACCTAAATATTAGGTTAAGTAGGATTTCATGACACTGGATACCTCGGGATCTGACTTAAAGTGGTGTATTGGACGTGATGGTTTCACTATATGCACATTTTAACACTTGAAATTTTTAACAGGTCAGATTTTGAAGCATATAGAATAATAGAGCTCTGGAGTCTAGCCTCTATAACTCTTATCCCACATTGCTGCAACAAGTGAGAAGCAGATAAAAGTGAAAAGTATATTTACACAAACTAGCAGAGTAAAATTACAACATACCTTAACAGCTGACTCGGAACCATGCTCCTTAAGATCCTCAAATTTCATGACCTAAAAATAATGCAAGTTGACCATTCAGTAATCCGCCAAAGGTCCAGCAATTCATATTCAAAAATTGTTTAGCTTCCGTAAAAGTAACGAAATACAAAGGACTGAGAAATAAATGCCTTCAGAAAGGTGGTAGAAGGTTATATGCATTCAATGAGTAGATAGGAAATCTCTAGGAAATTTGAAACAGAAACAACCAGGGAAATCCATTCCATATATTCCTAATTCATGTGCATATTAAAATTCTCTCTTTGAAAGAATAAGTATACAAGACTAAAATGAAAATCTGTAGGCAAAACTAGAGTAACGAAGATGCAAGTTGAAAATTACCTCAGCACATATAAAACTTCTCTCAAAATATGTATTGATGGAACCTGCTGCTTGCGGAGCCTTTGATTGTCGTCTAATATTCCAACACTTGACCTGCATACAAATTCATCAAAGGATGGTCAATACAATATATATTACTCCCAAATTTAATCACTATAAGTATGCCTCCAATAAGGCAACAACAGTTTTGATTCAAAGAAAATTATATTATTACTCCTGCAATGACAGACCTCCGTACTACAAATGATTATTACTCACCTTGACACAAGCTAAACAACCCATACTCTTGAGATTTCATTCTACTCTTCATGATTCCTACAAACAATGATAAGAAAGATTAGTTCTGATATCAATATTTACAAAACCCACAAGATATACAAGAAAATAAAAGGAAAAAAAATCAAACCGTACTTCTCAGATCTTCCAGCAGGCGCAAATCTATTACCAAATGTATCTTGAACCTGTGATGTGCACTGCAAACCAAAACAAGAGATTAGAAAATTTTTACCGATTGCATACACATCTTACATTCTAAGACACCAACGAACTGATTTTTCAAAATAAGCAGTTCATCAGGCATTTACTCACTTTCATATCCAATAGTCATCGTCATCTCGCACACCATTCAGTTGAAGAATCCACAAGGCTAACTACATCGATATTTATTGAATTACAGAGACATGGTATGATTCCACAAAGAAATAAGACAATCAATGTAGGATATCCACCCTTACATCCCCACTTCTCATATCGTCATCGTTCAACTCAATACTTTCACTAATCACTTACTAGACTCCTCGCCACTATCAATCATATGTTCCTGTGAAAGCAAGGAAAACTAAATATTATCAACAAATTATCTTAATTTGTCAAAGCAAAACGTGCAGTAGTACAAGACACAATAAAAACAAGAAATGTTATTTAACTACAGTGATTGCACTACCTGCACTTCTTTTTAGACCTTATTCATTTCCTTTGAAGCATTGTAGATAGGCACATCGCACATGTGCACGGGTTATTAACCTATTTAGTCCATTACACAAAATATACATCAATAAATACAGTCAAGGAAAACTTAACTAGCTTGATCATTATATATAAAACTAAAGAGATGAGGGAAACACAAATTAGTAACCTGCAATCATGTCCACATAAACCATGTTCAGGTGAGAGCCTGAGGAGTTGTTGGGATGTATAACACCAGGAACAAGCCTTGGTTTATCACCAACAACAAACTTAAATTCTCATTCAAATAAATTTTTCTCCATCTAAAACTATGCTGAGAATTGTGAAAATCTGAAAAAAAAAGGATTTTAGAAATTCTTGTATTGGGAATGGATCATCCCATAGGAACTTAAACAAGCCATAGGGGCAAACATCAATCCAAAATAAATTTTTTTTAAAAACCACTAAAATAAAACTGTATTAAAGTTGAGGTCTTCTTTCATGCAAATAAGAACCCGAAGCTCAAAAATAACTTAAACCACACCCAAATTCAACTAAATCAGGTAATATTACAGAAAAATCTCGAAAAAACAATACAAAAGAATAGTCCTGAACAGATCCTTGTACAAAATCAGCACTGACAAATTCAACATTCAATCATTCAGCAATTCCGAGAGCAAGTTTATGTATTCCTGCAGTAGAAAAAAAAAATTACTCAATCAAATCAATGGGCCAAATCAAACTAGGGAGAGTGAAAAAAGTGAAAAAAATTAAGGAATTCAGAAAACATCCACCTTGAATCAACCTGAACTGGGTTGAACTCATTTCTTATCGCTCAGATTTAGGGTTTCCATCTCATTTCTTCAAGCAACCTGACATTAGAACACATAAAAAAAGATTAGAAATGTAATCTTAACCAATAATATAACTAATTAGAGATTTAGATGCGAGATTTACAGATCTAGAAGTGAAGAAACTTATCTCTTCTTCTTCTTCTTCGAGTGACAGAATTAGGGATTCTTCAAAAAAAAAAAAATTGACTTAGGGTTTTGTTTATAGTAGATTTAAAACACAAACCTCTTCTATTTCTTGTTTTTTCTTTTTGGAGATTTCTAGTGAAAACGATTAGGGTATCGATTAAGGTTATGTTTGATTTAAGATTTAGACAGAGAAAAAAATATTTTTGGTTTCGGAAAAAAAAATAAGAGGAAAGTTTGAGGGAGAGGAAATGGAGGCGGGGAAGAAGAACGAAGGAATTAGATTAGGTTTTGACTAAGTTTCTCTCTCTTGTATGGTTATATAGAACCCTTTTGTTAAAGCGCATCAGAGCTGGATGCCTATTACATACAACCCTAATTTGATTGGTTTCTAGAGATTAAATGGGTAATCTTTAACCACGTGTCCAAACAAAGGTTTTGAATGGTTATCCTTGTTTTTAAAATTATGTGCCATTTTATGGCTTAGAGAACCATGTGACATCGTTACGTAGGGTTCCATAAGTTTGAGATGACGAAACTCGGGTCAATAAATATATCCGAATTGAATATCCCAGGTTCAAATATTACTAGAGTTGGACCCGAGTTTCTAGTCCAGATGAACTGAAGACGAAATATATCAGAATTGAACATCACGGGTTCAAAGATTATTAGAGTTAGAGCAGAGTTTCTCGTCCGGATGAACTAAAAACGAAATATATCAGAATTGAACATCACAGGTTCAAAAATTACTAGAGTTAGACCTAAGTTTCTCGTCCGGATGATCTGAAGACGAAATATATCATAATTGAACATCACGGGTTCAAAGATTACTAGATTTAGACCTAAGTTTCTCGTCCGGATGATTTGAAGACGAAATATATCAGAATTGGACATCACGGGTTCAATGATTACTATAGTTGGACCCGAGTTTCTCGTCCGGATGAACTGAAAACGAAATATATCTGAATTGAACATCACGGGTTCAAAGATTACTAGAGTTAGACCTAACTTTCTCATCCAGATGATCTGAAGACGAAATATATCAGAATTGAACATCATGGGTTCAAAGCTTATTAGAGTTGGACCCGAGTTTCTCGTCTGAATGATCAGAAGACGAAATATTTCATAATTGAACATCACGGGTTCAAAGATTACTAGAGTTTGACCCGAGTTTCCCGTCCGGGTGATCTGAAGACGAAATATATCATAATTGAACATCACGAGTTCAAAGATTACTAGAGTTAGACCCGAGTTTCTCGTCCGGATTAACTGAAGACGAAATATATCAGAATTCAACATCAATTGATCAAAGATTACTATAGTTGGACCAGAGTTTCTCTTCCGGATAAACTGAAAACGAAATATATCAGAATCGGACATCACGGGTTCAAAGATTACTATAGTTGGACCCGAGTTTCTCGTCTGAATGATCTGAAGACGAAATATATCAGAATTGAACATACCAGGTTCAAAGATTACTAGAGTTAGACCCGAGTTTCTCGTCCGGATTAACTGAAGACGAAATATATCAGAATTGAACATTACGGGTTCAAAAATTACTAGAGTTAGACCCGAGTTTCTCGTCCGGATTAACTGAAGACGAAATATATCAGAATTGAACATCACGGGTTCAAATATTACAAGAGTTAGACCTAAGTTTCTCGTCCGGAATATCTGAAGACGAAATATATCAGAATTGAGGATCACGGGTTCAAAGATTACTAGAGTTGGACACGAGTTTCTCGTCCAGATGAACTAAAGACGAAATATATCAGAATTGAACATCACGGGTTCAAAGATTATTAGAGTTAGACAAGAGTTTCTCGTCCGGATGAACTGAAAACGAAATATATCAAAATTGAACATCACGGGTTCAAAGATTACTAGAGTTAGACCTAAGTATCTCGTCCGGATGAACTGAAGACGAAATATATCAGAATTGAACATCACGGGTTCAAAGATTACTAGAGTTATACCCGAGTTTCTTGTCTGGATTAACTGAAGACGAAATATATCAGAATTGAACATCAATGGTTCAAGCATTACTATAGTTGGACCAGAGTTTCTCGTCCGAATAAACTGAAAACGAAATATATCAGAATCGGACATCATGGGTTCAAAGATTACTATAGTTGGACCCGAGTTTCTCGTCTGAATAATCTGAAGACGAAATATATCAAAATTGAACATCACGGGTTCAAAGATTACTAGAGTTAGACCCGAGTTTCTTGTCCGGATTAACTGAAGACGAAATATATCATAATTGAACATCACGGGTTCAAAGATTACTAGAGTTAGACCCGAATTTCTCGTCCGGATTAACTGAAGAAGAAATATATCAGAATTGAACATCACGGGTTCAAAGATTACTAGAAAAATACCTAAGTTTCTCGTCCGGATGATCTGAAGACGAAATATATCAGAATTGAAGATCACGGGTTCAAAGATTACTAGAGTTGGACACGAGTTTCTCGTCCAAATGAACTAAAGACGAAATATATCAGAATTGAACATCACGGGTTCAAAGATTATTAGAGTTAGACAAGAGTTTCTCGTCCGGATGAACTGAAGACGAAATATATCAGAATT
This sequence comes from Papaver bracteatum, assembly GCA_023529315.1. Taxonomy (NCBI): domain Eukaryota; kingdom Viridiplantae; phylum Streptophyta; class Magnoliopsida; order Ranunculales; family Papaveraceae; genus Papaver; species Papaver bracteatum. Next base: position 49,349 of record JAJJWX010004903.1, on the reverse strand, counting down.
GAACATCACGAGTTCAAAGATTACTAGAGTTAGACCCAAGTTTCTCGTCCGGATGAACTGAAGACGAAATATATCAGAATTTAACATCATGGGTTCAAAGATTACTAGAGTTAGACCCGAGTTTCTCGTCCAGATGAACTGAAGAGGAAATATATCAGAACTGAACATCACGGGTTCAAAGATTATTATAGTTAGACAAGAGTTTCTCGTCCGGATGAACTGAAAACGAAATATATCAGAATTGAACATCACGGGTTCAAAGATTACTAGAGTTAGACCTAAGTTTCTCGTCCGGATGAATCAAGACGAAATATATCGAAATTGAACATCACGGGTTCAAAGATTACTAGAGTTAGACCCGAGTTTCTCGTCCGGATTAACTGAAGACGAAATATATCAGAATTGAACATCACGGGTTCAAAGATTACTAGAGTTAGACCCTAGTTTATCGTCCAGATTAACTGAAGACAAAATATATCAGAATTGAACATCACGAGTTCAAAGATTACTAGAGTTAGACTTAAGTTTCTCATCCGGATGAACTGAAGACGAAATATATCAGAATTGAACATCACGGGTTCAAAGATTACTAGAGTTAGACCCGAGTTTCTCGTCCGGATTAACTAAAGACGAAATATATCAGAATTGAAAATCACGGGTTCAAAGATTACTAGAGTTAGACCCGAGTTTCTCGTCCAGATGATCTGAAGACGAAATATATCGAATTGAACATCACGGTTCAAAGATTACTAGAGTAAGACCTAACTTTCGTCTAATGAACTCAAGACGAAATATATCGAAATTGAACATCACAGGTTCAAAGATTACTAGAGTTAGACCGAGTTTCCGATCCAGGATGATCTGAAGAGGAAATATATCAGAATTGAACATCACGGGTTCAAAGATTACTAGAATTGACCATATTACCCTTATTGGAAAAAAGTGCAATAAATATTATGGAGACTGTGAAAATTACCATACTACCCTTATCGAGAATAAGTATAGTAAATACTTTGAAAATGACCACATTACCCTTATTGGAAAAAAGTGAAATAAATATTATGGAGAATGTGAAAATGACCATATTATCCTTATTGGAAATAAGTAAAGTAATTCTTACGGACTGTGAAAATGACCATATTTCCCTTATTGGAAAAAGTGCAATAAATATTACGGACTGTGAAAATGTCCATATTACCCTTATTGGAAAAAAGTGCAATAAATATTATGGAGACTATGAAAATGACCATACTACCCTTATCGAAAATAAGTAAAGTAAATACTTAGAAAATGACCATTTTACCCTTATTGGAAAAAAATGCAATACATATTATGGAGACTGTGAAAATGACTATATTATCCTTATTGGAAATAAGTAAAGTAATTCTCCGAAGACTATGAAAATGACCATATTATCCTTATTGGAAAAAGTGCAGTAAATATTTTGGAGATTGTGAAAATGACCATAATACCCTTATCGGAAATAAGTAAAGTAATTCTTACTGACTGTGAAAATGACCATGTTACCCTTATTGGAAAAAGTGCAATAAATATTGTGGAGACTATGAAAATGACCATAATACCCTTATTGGAAAAAGTAAAGTAATTCTTACGGACTGTGAAAATGACCATATTTCCCTTATTGAAAATTAGTAAAGTAAATATTACGGACTGTGAAAATGACCATATTACCCTTATTGGAAAAAAGTGCAATAAATATCATGGAGACTATGAAAATGACCATACTACCCTTATCGATAATAAGTAAAGTAAATACTTTGAAAATGACCATATTACCCTTATTGGAAAAAAATGCAATAAATATTATGGAGACTGTGAAAATGACTATATTATCCTTATTGGAAATAAGTAAAGTAATTCTTCGAAGACTGTAAAAATGACCATATTACCCTTATTTGAAAAATTACAGTAAATATTATGGAGACTGTGAAAATGACCATAATACCCTTATCGGAAATAAGTAAAGTAATTCTTACTGATTGTGAAAATGGCCATGTTACCCTTATTGGAAAAAAGTGCAATAACTAATATGGAGACAGTGAAAATGACCATATTACCCTTATCGTAAATAAGTATAGTAATTCTTACAGACCGTAAAAATGACCATATTACCCTTATTGAAAAAAAATGCAATAAATATTATAGAGACTATAAAAATGACCATACAACCCTTATCGGAAATATGTAAAGTAAATATCACAGACTGTAAAAATTACCATATTGCCCTTATTGGAAAAAATGCAATAAATTTTATGCAGACTATGAAAATGACCAGACTACCCTTATCGAAAATAGGTAAAGTAATTCGTACAAACAATGAAAATGACCAAACTACCCTTATTGAAAATAAATATTACAGACTGTAAAAATGACCATATTACCCTTATTGGAAATAAGCGCAATAAATATTATGAAGACTGTGAAAATGACTAAATAAGTAAAGTAATTCTTACAGATTGTGAAAATGACCATATTACCCTTATTGGAAAAAGTGCAATAAATATTATGAAGACTATGAAAATGACCATACTACCCTTATCAGAAATAAGTTAAGTAAATGTTCCTGATTGTGAAAATGACCATACTACCCTTATCGGAAATAAGTAAAGTAATTCTTACAGACTTTAAAAATGACCATATTACCCTTAAGGAAAAAAGTGCAATAAATAGTATGGAGACTGTGAAAATGACCATACTACCCTTATCGGTAAATTAGTTAAGTAATTCTTACAGATTTTTAATATGACCATATTACCCTTAGTGGATAAAAGTTCAACAAATGTTATGGAGACTATGAAAATGACCATACTACCCTTATAGGAAATAAGTAATGTAAATATTATAGACTTTGAAAATGACCATATTACCCTTATTGGAAAAAAGTGCAATAAATGTTATGTAGACTGTGAAAATTACCATATTACCCTTATCGGAAATAAGTAAAGTAAATGTTACCGAGTTTGAATATGACCATATTACCCTTATTGGAAAAAAGTGCAGTACATATTATGGAGACTGTGAAAAAGACCAGACTGCCCTTATCGAAAATAAGTAAAGTAAATGTTACCGATTGTGAAAATGACCATATTACCCTTATTGGAAATAAGTGCAATAAATATTATAGAGACTGTATAAATGACCAAACTAGCCTTATTTGAAAAAGTGCAATAAATATTACAGACTGTGAAAATGACTATATTACCCTTATTGGAAAAAAGTCCAATAAATATTATGGAGACTGTGAAAAATGACCAGACTACCGTTATCGAAAATAAATAAAGTAAATATTAGAGACAGTGAAAATGATCATATTACCCTTATTGGAAAAAAGTGCAATAAATATTTTGGAGACTGTGAAAATGACCAAACTACCATTATTAAATATAAATAAAGTAAATATTACATACTGTTAAAATGACCATATTACCTTATTGGAAAAAAAGTGCAATAAATATTATGGAGAGTGTGAAAATGACCATATTACCCTTATTTGTAATATTTACTTTATTTATTTTCAGTAAGGGTAGTTTGGTCATTTTCATAGCCTCTCTAATATTTATTGCACTTTTTTTTCCAATAAGGGTAATTTGGTCATTTTCACAATCCGGAACATTTACTTTACTTTTATCCGATAAGGGTAGTATGGTCATTTTCACAGTCGGTATATTATTTATGGAACTTATTCCAATAAGGGTAATATGGTCATTTTCACAGTATGTAGTATTTACTTTAATTATTTTCAATAAGGGTAGTTTGGTCATTTTCACAATATCCATAATATTTATTGCACATATTTCCAATAAGGGTAATATGGTCATTTTCACAGTATGTAGTATTTACTTTATTTATTTACAATAAGGGTAGTTTGGTCATTTTCACAATATCCATAATATTTATTGCACTTATTTCCAATAAGGGTAATATGGTCATTTTCACAGTTTGTAATATTTACTATATTTATTTTTAATAAGGGCAGTCTGGTCATTTTCATAGAATAAAATTGATTCCCCATAATATATATTGCACTTTACCGATAAGGGTAATATGGTCATTTTCACAGTCTGTAAGAATTACTTTACTTATTTCCGATCAGGGTAGTATGGTCATTTTCACAGTCTCCATAATATTTATTCCACATATTTCCAATAAGGGTAATTTGGTCATTTTCAAAGTCTGTAAGAATTACTTTACTTATTTCCGATAAGGGTAGTATGGTCATTTTCATAGTCTGTTATATTTACTCTATTTATTTTCAATAAGGGTACTTTAGTCATTTTCCGAGACTCCATAATATTTAATGGACGTATTTCCAATAAGGGTAATATGGTCATTTTCAAAGTGTGTAATATTACTTTACTTATTTTAAATTAGGGAAGTCTGGTCATTTTCACAGTCTCCATAATATTTATTCCACTAAATTCCAACAAGGGTAATATGGTCATTTTCACAATCTGTAATATTTACTTTACTTATTTTCGATAAGGGTAGTATGGTCATTTTCACAGTCTCCATAAATTTTTTTGCACTTTTTCCAATAAGGGTAATATGGTCATTTACACAGTTTGTACGAATTACTTTACCTATTTTCGATAAGGGTAGTCTGGTCATTTTCACAGTCTCCGTAATATTTATGGCATTTATTTCCAATAAGGGTAATATGGTCATTTTCACAGTATGTAATAGTTACTTTATTTATTTTCAATAAGGGTAGTTTGGTCATTTTCACAGTCTCCCTAATATTTAGTCTATTTATTTCTAATAAGGGTAATATGGTCATTTTCAAAGTGTGTAATATTACTTTACTTATTTTCAATAAGGGCATTCTGGTCATTTTCACAGTCTCCATAATATTTATTCCACTAAATTCCAACAAGGGTAATATGGTCATTTTCACAGTCTATACTATTTACTTTACTTATTTGTGATAAGGGTAGTCTTGTCATTTTCACAGTCTGTAATATTTACTTTACTTATTTTCGATAAGGGTAGTCTGGTCATTTTCACAGTCTCCAAAATATTTATGGCACTTATTTCTAATAAGGGTAATATTTACTATTTACTTTATTTATTTTCAATAAGGGTAGTTTGGTCATTTTCACAGTCTCCCTAATATTTATTCTATTTATATCCAATAAGGGTAATATGGTCATTTTCACAATCTGTAATATTTAATTTACTTATTTTTGATAAGGGTAGTCTGGTCTTTTTCACAGTCTTTATAATATTTATAGCACTTATTTCCAATAAGGGTAATATGGTCATTTTCACAGTATGTAGTATTTACTTTATTTATTTTCAATAAGGGTAGTTTGGTCATTTTCACAATATCCATTATATTTATTGCACTTATTTCCAATAAGGGTAATATGGTCATTTTCAAAGTGTGTAATATTACTTTACTTATTTTCAATAAGGGCAGTCTGGTCATTTTCAAAGTCTCCATAACATTTATTCCACTAAATTCCAACAAGGGTAATATGGTCATTTTCATGGTCCTATTTACTTTACTTATTTTTCGATATAGTTTCATTTTCACCGTCATAATATTTATGGCACTTATTTCTAATAAGGGTAATATGGTCATTTTCACAGTATGTAATATTTACTTTATTTATTTTCAATAAGGGTAGTTTGGTCATTTTCACAGTTTCCATAAAATTTATTGCATTTTTCCAATAAGGGTAATATGGTCAATTTCACAGTTTGTACGAATTACTTTACTTATTTTCGATAAGGGTAGTCTGGTCATTTTCACAGTCTCCATGATATTTATGGCACTTATTTCCAATAAGGGTAATATGGTCATTTTCATAATCCATAATATTTACTTTATTTTTTTCAATAAGGGTATTCTGGTCATTTTCACAGTCTCTATAATATTTATTGCATTTATTTCTAGTAAGGGTAATATGGTCATTTTCATGGTCTTCGGAATTTTTATTGCACTTATTCTGATAAGGGTAGTTTGGTCATTTTCACTTCGTTCGGAAGAAGCATAAATTTTTGTTGTGGTTTTGTCGAGAAAATCGAAAGAAAATGTTGGTATTTGTCCAAGTCAAATGTCCTATAAAGTCATGACTTGTTGACTTGGTCTTGATTCTTTTTTCTAATATTAAGAAAATTAAAAAATAAAATAAAAATAAATTTTGATATTTAGAAATTAAATAAAATTGTTATTTTGTATAACCATTTGCGGTGTAGTGACAACCAAAATTCTAAGAGTGATTAATTCGGGGTTGTTTTAGATGTGGTGAAATTTTTGGGTGGAAATATCATTTTAGATTATAATTGTGATTGTCTGGATAATTGTCAACAAATATAATTGTGACTAGTAAAAAAGTTAAATATTCAGATTTATTATCATGATTACAAAATTTAGCAACATTTATAATTGTTGCGACTTATCATGTGTATCGATGGTCGAAAAATAAACTGTGATAGGTTACACTGTGAGAAAATCCTGGAAATGGTGTAGTGTGTCCTGTCCCGTTCCACCCACATTGTTTTACTAACTATCCATAATGGATTAGTTAAGTAGTGGAACTCCTCTTTAGTCATAACCAATGTGGGACTAAAGGTTCTATTTCATTCACTTATAAGAAAATGAGTAAGAGCTCTTAGAGACCTATTGGTCCTAAGTTCCATTCCCACCAAGACTATAAAACCAAACCAATAAAACTCATTTTCTCCAACAATCCCCCACATTAATGAAATACCGATACAAAATCAGAAAACGGAAAGCGAGAAATACCACTTAAGCAAGAGGTGTCCATGAGGTCTTGAACCTTTGCTTAGTGAGAAATTACCGGAACTACTTGATGGACAGTGAACGCGATGTCTTGAACTGCCATCGTTTGGTGTAATCCGCGATAATAACCACGCGTGATATCTCTCTAGGTGCTATCAAGTTCGTGCCGTTGTGTCCTTTTTGGCCCTGGACAAATCCCGTTTCTCGAGAATGCTCTAGAATCGGCTCTATTCTCATAGGAAGCGACCCACTTCCACATTCGAATAGGTGAGTTCCATCAAGAGTGTTTTCGCTACACCCCACTTCAATCTTAAATTGAAACTATAGAACTCATTAAGACTTAGTTAAAAGTCATCCTTCACATGCACTCACACTATCACGTCTACACCATAGGGAAGGGAAGAGAATGAAATTCTCTCGATAGTGTTTTCCTTGACTGCCACAAATTAGTTGTCTCATTCAAAACCTTGATCTTGGGATCTCCACGGCAAGGTTGAGTATCCTTCATGGAAAGTTTATTTAATGAGCCTAAGCCCCATCCCCCCTCGATGCATTATTAACTATCTCCTTGGACAAACCTTTCTTCAAAGGGTCCGAGATATTCTCCTTGGACTTTATCCATTCAACGGAAATAACGCCTTTTGAGATTAGTTCTTTTAGGGTATTGTGTCTTCTACGAATATGTATAGACTTCCCATTATAGTAGTTGTTTTTAGCATTAGCTATAGCAGCTTGATTATCACAATGTATAGATATAGCTGGCACATGCCTATGCCAGAGAGCAATGTCTTCTAAAAAGCATCTTAGCCAAGCGGCTTCCTCTCCTTCTTTATCTAGCGCAATAAACTCGGATTCCATAGTGGATCGAGCTATGCAGTTCTGCTTGGAACTCTTCCAGGAAACAGCCCCACCTTCTAGAGTGAAAACATATCCACTCGTAGACTTAGACTCCTCTGAGTCGGATATCCAGTTTGCATCACAAAATCCCTCAAGGACTACAGGTACCTTTCATAATTCAAACAAAAGGTCAAAGTGTATTTCAAATACCTTAACACTCTAAAAGTGCATCCCGGTGTTCTACTGGATTACAAGTATACCTACTTAACCTACTCATAGCATAAGCAATGTCTGGCCTAGTACAGTTCATCAAATACATCAGACTTCCTATAACTCCTGAGTATTCAAGTTGTGACACTCCATTACCCTTATTCTTTTTAAGTCTACAACAAGGATAATACGGAGTATAAGCAGGTTTACAATTAAAATGATTGAATTTTCTAAGCACAGATTCAACATAATAAGATTGACTATGGCTATAACCGTTATAATTTCTTCTAATTTTCATCCTTAAGATTACATCTGCGGGGCCTAAGTATTTCATGTCAAAGTTCTCATTTAGCATGCTCTTAGTGGAATTAATTACATCCATGTTTGTACCAAGTATAATCATATCATCAACATACACGCATACAATTACATAGGCATCATTCACAAGTATAGTATAGACACACTTGTCAGATTCATTGATCTTAAAACCACTAGAAAACATTACATGATCAAATTTTTCATTCCATTGTTTAGGTGCTTGTTTCAATCCATACAAAGATTTTTTTAGTTTACAAACTTTGTTTTCACAACCTTTCACTACAAAGCCCTCAGGTTGTTCCATGTAAATTTCTTCATCTAATTCACCATTTAGAAAAGCTTTCTTTACATCCATTTGATGTATCTCTAGGTTATGAACCGCAGCTATATCAATTAACATCCTAATGGAAGTAATTCTCGTAACGGGTGAGTAAGTATCAAAGAAATCTACACCTTCCTTTTGTTTATATCCTTTAGCTACTAACCTAGCCTTGTAAGTTTGAATAGTTCCATCTATGTTACGTTTCCTCTTGAAGATCCATTTACATCGTATGGCCTTACACCCTGGAGGTAAATCTACTATCTCATACGTATCATTCTCTTTGATGGATTCCATTTCACTAATAGCAGACTCTTTCCACCATGGAGCTTCAGAAGAAGTCATGGCTTCTTTATAAGTCTGAGGATCAGTCTCGGCTAGTGTTACGAAGTCATCTCCAAAGGAGGTTTTGGTTCTAGCCCTTTTACTTTTTCTAGGCTCAATTTCTACTTTGTCTTCCTCTAAAGGTAAAGTATGATTGGTTGAAGGGACATCTAGGGGATTAACATCTCTCTTACGAGATTCAGTTTTCAAAGGAAAAACATTTTCAAAAAACACAGCATCCCTAGACTCCATAATAGTATTCACACCAATTTCAGAAATATCAGAACTCACAACCATAAATCTATATGCAGGAATATGCTCAGGATACCCTATGAAGACACAATCAACAGTTTTGGGTCCTATCTTGGTTGCCTTAGGTTTAGGGATCTGAACCTTAGCCAAACACCCCCACACTTTGAAGTAAGCAAAATAAGGTTGTTTACCTTTCCACAATTCATATGGAGTTTTATCTGATCCTTTAAAGGTTACTCTATTCAGGATATAGCAAGCGGAGAGGACAGCTTCCCCCCACAAGTTCGAAGGTAATCCTGAACTAATTAACATGGCATTCATCATATCCTTAAGGGTACGGTTCTTACGTTCAGCTACACCATTGGATTGAGGTGAATAAGGAGCGGTAACCTCGTAAATAATGCCATGTTCCACACAGAAATCTCCTATCGGAACTCTGTACTCACCACCACGGTCAGACCTAACTGTTTTAATGGTAGTATTTAATTGGTTTTCAACTTCTAATTTATACATCTTAAAGGATTCTAAGGCATCATCCTTACCTCTAAGCAAGTATATATAACAATACCTAGTACAGTCGTCTATAAAAGTAACAAACCATTTCTTACCACCTCTATTTTTAACCGATGTCATGTCAACTAGGTCTGAGTGAATTAATTCTAAGGGTTTAGAATTTCTATGAATATTTTTGCTAAAAGGTTTTCTAGCATACTTTGATTCTACGCATATTTCACATTTATGTTCCTTTTCCAAACTGAATTTGGGTATGCAGCCTACATTGGATAGTTTATGCATTGACTTATAATTAACATGTCCAAGTCTACCATTCCAAACATCCAAAGACTCACAAACATAAGCATAAGAATCATTCTTATTCATTATAGCAGAGTTTACATTAAGCTTATACAGACCCTCGGTCTTATAACCCTGCCCCACATAATCCTTACCCTTAGTTACAACACATTTCCCAGATTCTATTACAATTTTAAAACCCTTATCATCTAAAATAGCACAAGAAACAAGATTTTTGCAGATGTCTGGAACATGAAGAACTTCATTCAAAGTGAGAGTCTTGCCAGAAGTGAGCTTGAGCCCAACTTTTCCCTTTCCTCCAACCGAAGCTGCAGATGAGTTACCCATATAGAGTTTTTCTCCTTCCCCTACCTTATTATAGGAGGTGAACATATCTCTGTTTCCACAGACATGTTTGGTAGCACCTTAGTCTACCCACCAATCTCTCACATTTGTTACCAAATTTACTTCAGACACCGTGCCAGAAAATTCATCTTTGTTGTTTTCAACCAAATTAGCATTATTTTTCTTTTTAAGGTCCTTACGGTTTCTACAGTGAACCGCCATATGGCCAGGATTTCCACACGCATAGCAATCACCCTTAATTTTATTAATGCTAAATTTTGGTTTTTGAAACATACCTTTCTTTGCACGGGGGTTTCTTGGAGTTGTTTCGGTTCTTGTCAACATTGGAACCTTTGTGTTCAGTCACATGAGCTTTGTTAGATACGTCCCTTGCAGAAGACACGTTCTTTTCCTTGGAGCACAACATTTCTTCTACTTGAATCTTCTTACCCAAATAAACCATAGTAATTTCGGCAGTTTCATGTCTCAGTTTCTTCTTGTACTCGGACCAGGAAGTAGGCAATTTTTCGATAACAGTAGACACTTGAAAAGTTTCATCAATCACCATAACTTCCGCAAGAATTTCATTCATAATTTTCTGGAGTTCAAGAAATTGATCAACCACAGACTTGTCATTCGTCATCTTGTAATCATAAAGCCTAGCCACCAATAATTTCTTACTTCCAGTTTTTTGCTTGGTATTTTGCCTCCAAAGCAGCCCATAAATCAAAAGCATTAAAGTTCAGTTTCGCAATGTAAAAGTCATACAAAGAATCTTCTAAACAGTTCAGAATATGATTTTTGGCCATATAGTTCTGCCTAACCAAATCCTCCAACTCAAGTTCACGTCCCATATTCTTAAAACCCTCATCAAAAGGAACCAAAACATAATGATCTAAGTCATGATAACTCAAAATAAATAACATCTTCGATTGCCATCTTTTGAAATCTTTTCCATAAAATTTTGCTGGCCTTTCAACATCGTTCTTACCCATTGTTACAGACAGAAGATATTGTGTTAAGATTGTTGCGACTGTAACAATAAAACACTAAAAAGAAGATGTGAAGAAGTTAGAAGTAAATATTCTGAAAGATAAAAAAGCCCTCAATGAATAGCAAACAGAAGAGAGAGTCACGTGTTCAACACGCTGTCCTTAACACAATAGTTGACCGGTACGCCTCAAGAATGAGTGATGCCTATACCCTGTGGTCAAGTTGTATCCAGGATAAAACTTCCTGTTGCAAGTATTATTAGCACTACAATACTTTCCCACTCTTACGAACTTAACAGCAATGGCACAAAGAATGAAAAAACCACACAGAGGGAGAGAGACGAAAAGAAGAGGATAGTAGCTCTTCTGGACACAAAAAATAATAAAAGTTTCGAGTCTCTTTTATAGCACAAAAGGGAGAGGTGAGATAAATGCAATTGATGGAGAATCAATTCCTTGCGCCATCCAAGGCAATAAAGAATAAAAAATGGACAGAAAACAGCTATGGCATTAACTCAAATTTATGCCAGTATATTTGATTTTTGGAAAGAAATCAAGGTCGAAATATGTCATCATATTTTAAACTTGGTAACAAGATAATGCTACACAAATCAGATGCCCCCATAACATGCACAAAATTTATTTTGATTTAAAATATTTATGGAAATAAATTAAAAGAATTTTGTCAAAAAGAGGTAAGTCTTGATTGTCCTGTCCAAGGCGAAGAACGAGCTCGAGCCCGAATCCCAAGCCTTAGTGTAAGCAAAAATATTTCGCCCCACTCGTTCCACCCACATTATTTTACTAACTATCCATAATGGATTAGTTAAGTAGTGGAACTCCTCTTTAGTCATAACCAATGTGGGACTAAAGGTTCTATTTCATTCACTTATAAGAAAATGAGTAAGATCTCTTAGAGACCCAATGGTCCTAAGTTCCATTCCCACCAAGACTATAAAACCAAACCAATAAAACTCATTTTCTCCAACAGCTACATCCAAAGGATAGAAAACATCTACTCATGCAAGTGAAAGTAAGAAACTCAACAATGGACACAAGGATATACGTGGTTCGGTATGATTACCTACGTCCACGGGGGGTGAAAGGATGAATCTTATTACTTTGAGGTGTTACAATGGTGTTCTCTCCAAGTTGAACTCTCTTCCTTACAAGATAGAACAATTCACAACTCTCTTTCTTACAAGATAGAGCAATTCACAACTCTCTTTCTCTAGTGTGATTCCTAGTATCTCTCCAAAATTACCAACCCCCTCTCTCGGATACAAGTCTCTCTATTTATAGGGGAGAGTGCATACAACCAAACTAGGGTGTTAGTCACAATCTATTTATCTTGAAGTTCTGTGTCGGGCCAGATCGCATCGCCTACCCTTTTGTAAACATGGCCGACATAATCCGGTTCCTCCGTGTTTTCTGACTCGAGCCGATCTTGGCCGATATGGCAGCTATCTCACTTGAAGTCCTGCGTCGGGCCTGGTTGTATCGCCTCTTCTTCTATGATTGTGGCCGATGTAACCTGGTTCCTTTGCGTCCTCTTGCCTGAGCCGATCTTCGTGTGTGTCCTCTTGGTGCGATGTCGCCATTTAAGCCTTGTATCCCTTTCCGTTGGCCGATATAACTTGTATCTTCTTATCTCTTTGGTTAACGCGTCTCATCTGTCAGCTTTGTCAGGGGTCTGGGGTCAAGTCTTGTCCGATAGCTGTATAGTGGTCATGTCCGAGCCACGTGGTCCCTTAATTCTCGCGCCTACCAGTCTCTATCCCGTGCTTCTCGTCTCTTCATCCTTGGGTACATCATAGCTTAAGATGTTGCCACCTAGCTCTGTGGATAATATACATTAATATTTTTTACTCTTGTAAATGCATCCTTTTGAAGAATTTATTGAACTTGCATTTGTTGCCTTGCCAACATATATAACTGACTTTTGCCTTTGTTGTCTTCAGATCAGATACATTATATTACCCAAATTTTTAATCAATCAACTTACACAAATTTTTAAATCCATCGACGAGGACTAAAACTTATACTACAACAAGTTTGTATTATGAACTGAACATTTTTATTCTCTCAGGCCACCAGAGAGAATAGAATTCTTTATAGTAACTAGCTAGCAGTAGGAAACCGAGCAAACAACTAGATATCTAGCATACACAAACATACACACTTGCCCACATCTTGGGTTTACATGGAGATGATAAATAATATTATAGGTATATTGCAGAAATTTAGCAGAAATCATAAATCAATCAATTCATTACAATAATGTAGCAGCAGTAAGACAAATTGAAGAACCAAAATAAATATAAGAAGGAGAAAAAGAGGATGCTAACGACACAAACTAGTTTCAAAGATTTTCATCACCAATCCTCCTTCTCCAAAGTGTCCTCAGATGATTTCGCCACATTTTCAAATAGTACTCCTAGTACCTGAAAACAAATTAATGGGTTAAATATTTAGAAGATCATTATGTAAATGAAATTAACTAATAAAGATTTTGTAAAGAAAACAGAGGATCATAAGTACTTGTTGTTTCTCTGCTGAATTAAAATGAAAAAAAAAGTATCTTTTAAAAGTTAAATCTGAAAAAGAGATATAAGTAAGCTATTACTCCGAAAGGTTATTAAGAATTTATTAATCTGGAAAAAAAACTTTCGTAGACATAAAAAATCTATAACAAACCTGATTTGAATTTAAATGGAACCTTGGAGGAAAATGTGAAATATTTATAAAGATAAATCAAATTTTCACCTGAGATATGTTAAGACCATTAATTTCAGGTTAAGGTTTTAAAGAGACAGTTGGGAGGATTTATCTTCTAGCATTTTTTCGGAAGTGACCAAATAAATAGATAGCTCCGATCCGAAATCAGGATCATTATATTTCTAATCAGTTACATGTGTTAAACTTAAGGTTCAACTCAAAAATAATTGTTATTCTTTATCTCCAAAATGGGAGGTATTTATAACCAACATTACAAGAATTAAATAATTACATTAATTAAATAATGGAGTAGGTAAATGAAGAAAACAAGGAAGTCCATGTTAGGTGAAGGTTGGTGGAGTAGGTGTAGAATACAAGGAAGTCCATGTTAGGTAAAGGTTGGTGGTGTAATTGGAGGAGTGATTGGTGGAATTGGTGGAAGGTGGAAGGTTGATTCAACACTCTCCCTCAAGGTGGTGCATATATGTCACAGATGCCCAACTTGACAAGTGAATCGTTAAATATATTATTTGATACGGCCTTAGTCAGAATATCTGCCAGCTGTTGTGTTGTTCGGACATATGGTACTTCAATAATTTTTTCTTCAAGTTTCTCATAAATGAAGTTCCTATCAATTTCCACGTGCTTTGTTCGATCATGTTGCACCAGATTCTCTGCAATTTTGATTGCTGACTGATTATCACAAAACAACTTCATAGGTTTTTCAGATGGGAAACCAAGCTCTCCCATAAGCCTTTTCAACCATAACAATTCACAAATGCCTTTTACCATTGCTCTATATTCTGCTTCAGACCTTTGATAAGGAAACAACATGTTGTTTCTTATATTTCCATGTCACTAAATTTCCTCCAACAAAGGTAACATACCCAGATGTTGATCTTCTCATGTCACCTTTACCTCCCCAGTCTGAGTCAGTGTAACCTGATACATCAAGATGTCCATGTTTTGAAAACATCAAACCTCTGCCTGGTGAGGACTTCAAATATCTTAGTATCCTGGTTACTGCATCCATGTGTTGCTGACCCGGATTATGCATAAATATGCTTACAACACTTACAGCATAAGAAATATCTGGCCTTGTATGAGAAAGATAAATCAAGCGACCAACTAACCTCTGATATTGTCCTTTGTATGTTGGTATTTGATCAGAACATTCTTCAAGACCATGATTTTGTTCCATAGGAGACCCAATTGGCGTACAACCAGTCATACCAGTTTCCTTCAACAAATCAATCACATATTTTCGCTGACACAAGAAAATTCCCTTTCTGGATCGATTAACTTCAATACCCAAGAAGTACTTAAGTCCACCCATATCTTTCATATCAAACTCAGAATACAAGAAATTTTTCAGATTACTCATCTCTTCAGGGTCATTTCATGTTACCACCATATCATCTACATAGATAATAAGAGCAGTGACCTTGTCACCTACTCTTTTAAGGAACAAGGTATGATCAGCATTACTCTGTATATACCCAAACTTCTTCATTGCAATGCGAAATCTACCAAACCATGCTCTGGGAGATTGTTTCAAACCATATAAAGCCTTCTTTAACTTACACACAACATTAGCATTGTTTGGAGCATTATAACCTGGAGGTAGTGTCATGTAGACTTCTTCTTGCAAGTCACCATGTAAAAAAGCATTTTTTACATCATACTGTTGTAGAGGCCAGCCTAGATTTGCTGCCAAATACAATAATACTCGAATAGTGTTGATTTTTGCAACAAAAGCAAACATCTCCTGATAATCAATACCATAAGTCTGGGTAAACCCTTTAGCCACAAGTCTTGCTTTATACCTGTCAATAGAGCCATCTGGATTATGCTTGATAGTATATACCCACCTGCAGCCAACTTGTTTCTTTCCTTTTGGTAGTGAGACTATATCCCATGTACCATTTTCTTCATATGCCACCATCTCCTCTTTCATAGGACCATCCCATTTAGGATTAGATAGTGCTTCTTCTACTGTTCTGGGAATAGTAACATCTGCCATTTGACTGACAAACGCTTTTCCCTCCTTTGATAATCTATGAGTTGACACGTAATTCTCAATAGGGTATTTCACCTTCCTTAATGCTTCAGGTGAAAAACGATCTGGTGGAACTCCACGATTACTCCTTGGTGGCAACTGGTACCTGTCGGTGTCAGGTAGTTCACAAGTATCATTAGTATTAATCGAACAATTTATGCTTACCTCAGGGACATCGACACCGGCTGGAGGACAATTAGATGTAGGTATTGTTGATGAAGAGAGAGATGGATCTTCAAGAGCAAGGGTGTCAATTTCTTCGAAAACAGGAATATCGAACTCTTGAACCGGCTCCATGACTTGTATGTCATCAATTCTTGAACTACTGACAGTTGGATGTGTACTTGTGCTTGTTTCATTTGCTGTCATATTTATTTCACTATTAGTCGGAAACAAATCCATCCAATTCAACTCTTCAAAAACACTCTCTCCCGGAAGAGGAGAATCAGATACATCGGATGAGTAAAACATTTCGTGCTCAGAAAAGGTGACATCCATAGTAACATAAAATTTATGACTTTGAGGATGATAACACCTATAACCCTTCTGGAATGGATGATAACCAATAAAAACACATTTGATAGCACAAGGATCTAACTTTGTACGTAGATGTTTCTGCAGATGTACAAAAATAACACAACCGAATACTCGTGGAGGAAGCTTAAGATGAGAAGGTATTGTTACAAACGAAGCCAATTTGTCCAAAGGTGTCTGAAATTTTAAAAAACTTGTTGGTACTCGATTAAGAAGATATACTTCACTAGTAATAGCTTCTTCCCAGAACTTTGGCTTCATATTTGACCCAATCAAGCATGCCCTCGTAATTTCAAGTAATCAAGATTTTTTTTCTTTCCGCCACACCATTTTGCTGTGGCGTAGATGGGAAACTAGTTTCATGAATAATTCCATGTTCTCTAAAGTATCCTTGTAATACTTCATTAACATACTCACCACCATTATCAGAACGAAGGACCTTTAAGTTAGCCAAAAATTGTGTCTGAATCATTTTATGAAATGCGCGAAAATGATCAGCCACATCACTTTTATTCTTCATTAAATAAAGCCAGGTCATACGAGTACAATCATCGATGAAGATAACAAACCACCGAAATCCAGAAGTACTGGTAATACGAGAAGGTCCCAGGACATCGAATGAACCAAATCGAATGGGACATATCTTCTATCGAAACTATCTTAAGTAGTACGATGACTCTTCGCAAGAATGCAAGTATCACATTTAAAGTCTGACAGTTTGCAAGACTTAAACAAATCAGAAACAAGTGCTCCAAATATCCAAAAGAAGCATGTCCTAACCGTCGGTGCCACAGTAAGATCTGATTTTTAGATACATAAGAAGACATTTTAACTGAAAGATATCTCCCTTCACAAACATCGTCGATGTAATATAAACCATCTCTCTTAGTACCTCGCCCAATTATCTCCCCGTTGCCGAGATCCTGAAGAAGACACAAAGTGGGGTAGATTAGTACTAAACAATTTAATTGTGCGGTTACTTATAACTGTAGACAAGAGATTATTTGAAAGAGAAGGAACCAATAATGTGTGTTCTAAGGACAAGGAAGGTGTTAAATCAACTCTCCCAGCTCCGGTAACCGGATACAGTACACCATTGGCGTTGGAAATAGTTGTATACGCAGGTAGGAACGGATCTTTCAAAATAGAGGCATCGAACGTCATATGACCCGTAGCACCAGAATCGAGAATCCAGCCATGATCTTTTCCAGAATCAGTAGCAAGTAAAGCGACGTCAACCTTACTTGATTGCTTAAACAAGTTCGGATTAACCAAAGAATGAGATTCCACCATGGAAGAATGAGTATCGGTCGTCGTAGTCATCATTGAAGTACATGTATCTACCCCTCTTTGGTCGATCTTTATTTGTATTTTATAGGCGTCCCACCAATGGGGATAGCCAATTTTCTTGAAACATTTCTCCACGAAGTGTGAATTGCCTCCACAGTAAACACAACGTTTAACGGAAGACATTATCACGATTAGAAAAGAAATTATATGAAGTATGAATACAGTCGCAAATTTTTACGAAAGTTTTTTTTTTTTTTTTAAGTGAGATTAAAAAAAGGGACAAATGAAACTGATTGTGTATACAACTGTTTATGGGGAGAAAAACAAACCAAATTAGCTACTAGCTAGTAGCTAAAAATTATATGAGTAGTCGAATAAGAGGAACAAGTCCTATAACGGTAAAAACGGTAAGAGTTTAAATTCAAATCAAGTTTTCTCTCTTGCACAGAGAAATTAAGTTTGACAAATCAACCAAATATATGAAAACAAACTTAACAAGGGTTTGCTTATAAGAAAAACAAACTCAATAAAAAAATCTTGATCAAAGATGATAATTGTTTGTACGAAACAAAAAACACCAAAGACAACTTACTTAGTCCAAGATAAATGGATTAACAAGTTTAAGTAGGATTTAAAAAGGACAATCATAAACTCAACATAACAAGTTTATCATAAAATCGGTAGTACAACTTACTTGTTTCAATAAGTGTATAAAGAAAAATAAGAACCTTAAGCCAGCGGAAGAAGGATCAATCGAAGTAACGAAGAACTCACTATTACTAAGAAGCACTCAACTCACCATGGAGCTCTGATACCATGTTAAACTTAAGGTTCAACTCAAAAATAATTGTTATTCTTTATCTCCAAAATGGGAGGTATTTATAACCAACATTACAAGAATTAAATAATTACATTAATTAAATAATGGAGTAGGTAAATGAAGAAAACAAGGAAGTCCATGTTAGGTGAAGGTTGGTGGAGTAGGTGTAGAATACAAGGAAGTCCATGTTAGGTAAATGTTGGTGGTGTAATTGGAGGAGTGATTGGTGGAATTGGTGGAAGGTGGAAGGTTGATTCAACAAAATGAACATCAAGTATCAATGCACACTGGTTAATGAATAAAGAAGATGAAAAAGAGAACTGGGTTACTGGAAACATTTGGGTTTTAGAGGAAGATAAGAAAATCCTTAATTTTGTGTTGGGGCTACTCTGAGAAAACATATAAAGAAAAAACAGAGGTTCAAAAGAGATAAGAGGGAATTTTACTAATAATCATAGCAAAACTTTAACCTAGTTTCATAATAAAATAAAAAACGAACCTTCTATCTTGTTGAGTAAATATCTGTTTCAGCTCATTCCCACTACAGATAAGTCTATATTAAAGTAAAAGAATCCAACGTTGGGAATGTAGCATTGTGAATGTGGGGTATCTTGGGAATGTGGGATATCTTGTTGTACTCATCTCCTCCTGGTTTGAATCTATCCGCCAGGGATGGACAATTCAAAATGTCCAGCATCTCTAGTGAGGTGAGGCATAACATCTGTTCTCGAGAAGGCATATACTTCAGATTTTCGCAACCATTCAAAACTAACTCCCTAAGAGAAGCCAATTTACCCAACCACTATGGCAGAACCTCCAAAGAATTAAACGTGGTTATTCTGAGAGTTCCCAGGGATGTAAGGTATTGAATTTGATCAAAACATAACCATTCTAGTACCAAATAAGATAACCCACTAATGTTGCTTATGAATTGTTGAAGTAGATGAAGTATAATACAGATCTAGAAAAAAGATTTGGAGACAATCTCGAAAGAAGTAATACTAGTACCAAAGATAACCACAGCTTATGAATTTTTGAAGTAGATGAACTGATGAAGTAATACTGTAGATATCTTGAAAACAAATTTTGATACGAACTCAAAAGAAGGATTACTATAGCCAGCACTAAAGATAACCACGATTGACGTTATTGAATTTTTGAAGTAGATCGAAGCAATGCAGATGAAAATGGATCTGATGACGAGTTCAAAACAAGGAACACAGGTAAGAAAGATAACCACCAATGTTGCTAATGAATTATCGAAGTAGAATACAGAAGAAAAATGATTTAGAGACAATCGAGTTCAAAAGAAAGGAACACTAGTGCAGAAGATAACCACAAATGTCGCTTGTGAATGTGGGGTATCTTGGGAATGTGGGATATCTTGTTGTACTCATCTCCTCCTGGTTTGAATCTATCCGCCTGGGATTGACAATTAAACCTTCAGTATTTTGGTAGATTTCTCATAAAATAAAGCTCATATGAGCTTTGATATCATCACAAATTCAAATTAGGAACTAATAAGATTTAGTAGTCAAATCACGTTACTAATTGCCCTTCAACCAACCATGAACCGTGCTTAGCTAGTTTAGACAATATGAATGCCTTTTCTTTTGGTATTCGTTGTGCTGATATGTTAAAGATTTTTTGATCCAAGTCTAGCCTCTCCTCAGCTGAGCTAAAAAAAATTATCGTTCGATTCCAAAACCACCATTTCTCTTCCAATTCCAAGCATACAAACCTGATTAAGAAATAGATGAATTCAGGGATTTTTTTTATTCTTCTCTGAACTGGTTTCAGAAGAAGCAGTTATTTACTCAGGGAAAGAAATCTAAGTAGCATTGTATCTGATGAAAATATTACTACTTGGATATAAAGGACTATTGCTATCATCTCCAGAGATTTAAAGCATATGTTCTAGCGATTGAAGCATGGGTATATCTTCTGATTCCACCATACTTTCTGGAGAATTTTTGGTATTCCGAAGGAACAATTAGCTATGAAGTTTCTCAGTTGGGGGTAAAAATCTGAATGTTTCCAAATAGCCAATTATTTGAAATGTGGTTCTGGCTATCTGCCATTTTAACTCCTGCATTGACTGATTCAGAAATGGAATAACAATAGTTTGATCCATGAGACTGAGAAACTTGGTGATCAATACCTGCCAATGGAAAACCATGCCAGCCACAACTACCGCGCCAAGGCATACAAACCATGCTATATGCACCCCTGTACCAATGGCAAACCATGCCATCCACTACTACCACGCCAAGGCATGCCAACCATGCTAGCCGCACCCCTGTTGTGACGGACCGAAAAATTACGCCTTCGGCGCGTCGCCCCGCAGGCCGCAACTCTCCCGGTGCGTCATGATGAAGCTACGATCCGGGCCTCATCTCTAGGCAAATACACGCTCATCTACCCTTGCAGGTATGCTCTTGGAGCATGGCGCATCTATTTAAGCTTCCACACCTTTCCAACTTACCCTTATTCTGCACAAGGGTTTAGGGCCATAAGGCCAATGCCAATGCACTTCGCATGCATCTCTGGCTTTGCCTCCACGTAGGGAATCCATCAGTGAATTTACTAGCTAGATGAGCAACCGTCATACCGTTGGGTCTTATACATACTTAAGGGATAAGCCATGGACTTAGGCATAGGCCGCACCAATCCCTTGCGGTTTCCTACGTTACTTCGCTTACCAACTCTTTATAACTTGATAGGAGGTATGAGCATCCACTTACTGGCATGCAACTTAGCATCATCAAGTATGGCCACAATCATCTCTTGGTTCGAGCTACCGAGCTTAGATGATATGAGGGGCCAACGTGATGGACCGGCAATGCTGCAACTTATTGCGGATGCCTACGTATCCTTCCCTACTCTTAAAGGAATCAATCACAGACCGTAGTTCATCCACGAAGGGACAAGAAACTTATTCCAACTCGTTTTCTAGGCCGTGGCCAAGCAATAATGGTAATGGCCTAGTCCGTATAGGTCGTTCCGTCAAATATATCCAAGTGATGCATCATCGAGTCCGTGGAATGGCATAGTGATGCCTTAGCATCATATGCCCTCTCTCAAGGCTAAGTAACTATAAATGAGCCTTAAGCATCAATTATACCCTTCCGGCTAAGCTATGAAGCTTACTTGGTGCATAGTCCGCATACGCACCTTCAACCAACTACCCTTCCATATATATGTTTATTTGACATCTTTAGAACTCTGATTGGGGGCGATAAAATCCTTCATCAACTCCCAATTTTACTATTCATGGCCATTGCCATGTATTTTCCTGAATAACCGGCCAAGGTGGCTGTACATTCAGTTCTGGATCACACGCCAGTTCCGATGCCAACTCGATGTTCGGCCAGGATGGCTGCACTCTAGCTTTGGCCTGTAGGCCACTCCCATGCTCAGCCGTAATGGCTGTGCATTACCAACCCGATGTCCATCCATGTTGGCTGTACATTTTCAAGGCCATCTACCCAACTGTCCTAATGCATCATTTGATGCAAGAATTAGCTCTTGGCCAAATGTCAAACATAATACGCCATTTTGGCGTGGTATTGGCCTTAAGCCAATCTACCTCTTACCCACCAACGGAAGCTTTGGATGAAGCTTCATCACATGCCATGACACATCTTTCAGCATGCGCCATGCTAAAAACACGGGGTGTCACACTCTTCACCCCTTAAAACAATTTCGTCCTCGAAATTCCAAATAAAACTATTGTGGACCATCTTTTCGATTTGGATTTCCTGAGCAAAAGTCCCATACCAGATGCTCAGAAATCACGGGTTTCTTCAAGTTGTCATGAACAACAATTTAGACCTTCTAAGCACATGTCCCATACCACCTGCTCAGGAATCCAAAAGTTCCCACAACATTACCAAGAATCACAATTGGCCAGTGCCAAGAGGATAACTCGAAAAGGTATCCTATATAGCATCCCATACTACCACCCAGGAATCCCTAAGGTTCACAAGTTGAAATATGTCATCGAAATGACAAGGAAAAAACTTAACGCAACACTGTGAGGACCAATCTCTAATGCCAGTGCAGTGGGATGCAAGCCACCGTCCCTAACGGATTTACCGGGTTTCCACCGTCCCTAACGGATTTACCGGGTTGCCACTCGTAAGTGGGATGCTATCCGGGCCTGACAATGCACACCCTTGGCCAGTGCCAACGTGTGGGGATGATCAGTCTCATTGTCTACCCACCGTCCCAGACGGTCTTCCGGATGCTCGTAAGCGGGGTGCCACAAAGGCCTGGAAAACTCACAATACTTTACAAGCTCAACTCGATTTGCAAAGTAACTGGCTCAGCAGTTACAAACTCTTTCCCATGCAGAAGTTGGCCTACTCTCCAACTTTAAGTTTTCCATTAAGGAAAATAATCGTGGAAAAGTCCACTCCGCACAAGTCCCTAGTGTTTTCTCGGAACTTGCTCTGATACCATCTGTGCGGACCGAAAAATTACGCCTTCTACGCGTCGCCCCGCAGGCCGTAACTCTCCCAGTGCGCCATGATGAAGCTACGATCCGGGCCTCATCTCTAGGCAAATACACTCTCATCTTCCCTTGCAGTCATGCTCTTAGATCATGACGCATCTATTTAAGCTTCCACACCTTTCCAACTTACCCTTATTCTGCACAAGGGTTTAGGGCCATAAGGCCAATGCCAATGCACTTCGCATGCATCTCTGGCTTTGCCTCCACGTAGGGAATACATCACTGAATTTCCTAGCTAGCTGAGAAACCGTCATACCGTCGGGTCTTATCCAGACTTAAGGGATAAGCCATGGACTTAGGCATAGGCCGCACCAATCCCTTGCGGTTTCCTACGTTACTTCTCTTACCAACTCTTTATAACTTGATAGGAGGTATGAGCATCCACTTACTGGCATGCAACTTAGCCTCATCAAGTCTGGACACAATCATCTCTTGCTTCGAGCTACCGAGCTTAGATGATATGAGGGGCCAACGTGCTGGACCGACAATGCTGCAACTCATTGCGGCTGCCTACGTATCCTTCCCTAATCTTAAAGGAATCAAGCACAGACCGTAGTTCATCCACGAAGGGACAAGCAACTTATTCCATCTCGTTTGCTAGGCCGTGGCCAAGCAATAATGGTAATGGCCTAGTCCGTATAGGTCGTTCCGTCAAATACATCCAAGTGATGCATTATCGAGTCCGTGGAATGACATAGTGATGCCTTAGCATCTTATTCCCTCTCTCAAGGCTAAGTAACTATAAATGATCCTTAGTCATCATTTATACCCTTCCGGCAAAGCTATGAAGCTTACTTGGTGCATAGTCCGCATATGCACCTTCAACCAACTACCCTTCCCTATATATGTTTATTTGACATTTTTAGAACTCTGATTGGGGGCGATAAAATCCTTCATAAACTCCCCGTTTTACTATTAATGGTCGTTGCCATGTATTTTCCTGAATAACCGGCCAAGGTGGCTGTACATTCAGTTCTGGCTCACACGCCAGTTCCGATGCCAACTCGATGTTCAGCCAGGATGGATGCACTCTAGCTTTGGCTCGTAGGCCACTCCCATGCTCATCCGTAATGGCTGTGCATTACCAACCCGATGTCCAGCCATGTTGGCTGTACATTTTCAAGGCCATCTACCCAACTGGCCTAATGCATCATTTGATGCAAGAATTAGCTCTTAGCCAAATGTCAAACATAATACGCCATTTTGGCGTGGTATTAGCCTTAAGCCAATCTACCTCTTACCCACCAACGGAAGCTTTGGATGAAGCTTCATCACAGGCCATGATGCATCTTTAAGCATGCGCATGCAAAAAACACGGGGTGTTATACCTGTGCCAATGGAAAACCATGCAAGCCACCACTACCGCGCCAAGGCATGCCAACCATGCTATCTCTACCCATGTGCCAAGGGAAAACCATGCCAGCCACAACTACCGCGCCAAGGCATGCCAACCATGCTAGTCGCACCCCTTTACCAATGGAAAAACATGCCAACCACCACTACCGCGCCAAGAAATGCCAACCTTGCTAGACGCACCCCTGTGCCAATGGAAAACCATGACGGCCAGCCACCACTATCGCGCCAAGGCATGCCAACCATTCTAGCCGCACCCCTGTGCCAATGGAAAAACATTCCATCCACACCTACCGCGTCATGCCAAACGCACCTTGCCTTGGCCCCATGCCAACCTAGCTGCGCCATCATGCTGGCCTTCCCTATTCGGCTACCAAAGCGAAGGCGTACGAAAATCAACGGTCTCCCTTCAATCACAGGAGCAAATCCTGGTCATCCAAAGTTACCAGATAACACATGGTAACCTTTTTCCCAATACCCTGGCTTGGTCACGATCCTAGCTTGGTCGCGCCAAACCTTTGACCCCACCATGCCAAGCCAAATTGCGCCTTGCCTTGGCCCTATCCATGCTAGCTACACCATATTCCATTGGCATGCCAAACCCTTGGCCCCACCATGCCAATCCAAACCGCACCTTTCCTTGGCCCTAGCCATGCTATCCGCGCGATATGTCAACGTTATGACAAGCCCTTGGCCCCACCATGCCAAGACAAACTGCGCCTTGCCTTGGCCCTAGCCATGCTAGCCGCACCATATGCCAACAACACGCCAAACCCTTGGCCCCACCATGCCAAGCCAAAGCGTACCTTTACTTGGCCCTAGCCATGCTAGCCGCACCATATCCCAACGGCATGCAAAACCCTTAGCCCCACCATGCCAAGTCAAACCGCACCTTTCCTTGGCCCTAGCCATACTAGCCGCACCATATGTCAACGGTATGCCAAGCCCTTGGCCGCACCATGCCAAGCCAAACCGCGCCTTGCCTTGGCCCTAGTCATGCTAGTCGCACCATATGCCAACGCCATGCCAAACCCTTGGCCCCACCATGCCAAGCCAAAGCGTACCTTTTCTTGGACCAAGCCATGCTAGCTGCACCATATGCCAACATCATGCAAAACCCTTGGCCCCACCATGCCAAGCCAAAACGCGCCTTTCCTTGGCCCTAACCATGCTAGCCGCATCGTGTGCTAACGGCATGCCAAGCCCTTGGCCCCACCATGCCAAGCGCACCTAGCCACGCCACCATGCTGGCATTCCCTATGCGTCTACCAAAATGAAGGCGTGCAACAATCAACGGTCCCCTTTTAATCCCATGAGAAAATCCTAGTCATCCAAGGTTACCAGACGACGCATGGTAACCTTTGGCCCGAAAACCTAAGTTTGGCCACGCCAAACCATGCCATGCCAACGGCATGCAAACCTAGCCGCTCCACCATGCTGGCCTTACCTACGCGGATACCAAAATAAAGGTGTGCGACAATAAACGGTCGCCCTTCAATCCCAGGAGAAAATCCTAGCCGTCCAAGGTTAGCAGACAACACATGGTAACCTTTGACCCAAAACCCTAGTTTGGTCACGCCAAACCGCGCCAAGGCATGACATGCCAACCTAGACACGCCACCATGCCATGCCAATGGCATTCCAACCTAGCTACGCCACCATGCTGGCCATCCCTATGCGTCCACCAACAAACGAAAGTGTGCGACGATCAACGACTACCTTTCCTCTTAAGATGCAAAATATCGATCGTCAAAGGTCACCAAGCTAGCAAGTATCCCAAGATCAACTTGACAGGAAACAAAAATATGTTACATGTTTTCCACAAAAACATTCGAGACATCAAAACATATCACAAACTGGGGGATCCTTTTTTGGTATTGGTTTGGCGGTTTACAGCGTGCGGCGTACACTACGCCCGTCATAAGGAAGTGTCATAAGGATAAGGAGGTTAGTAAATACATGGAGTTAATGGTGAAACGTTCCTTTTATAGAACATCAAATCCATCCGTTAACAAATATGAATTACATGCGTTAACGTTACCACCTCCTCCATTTACTCACCTATTTTTCCAATCCTTAATGAGACCATAGTACGTTTCACTTCGACTTGTATAAATAGGTCTTACGTATTTCCACCGAGAAACAATTTCAGTCAGGAGCATACACCACTCATAAAACGTTTGCTAGCTTTCCATCTATTAGCTTCCCACTTTCTGATAGAAGTCGTAACATAACTACTCTTCCAGAATCAACTATTCTGGTCTCATCACTTTCCTTGCTTTCCTCCCCAAAACCAACCCATTCTCCTTCACTCTGTGACCGAAGCAAGTCTGGAACGACCATTTCTTGGTTTAGGAAGGACTTGTATAGTTTGATCTCTCGAATCTAAAGTACTTCCTTGTAGTACATCGTTTAGGGTTTAAATTCGTTTCTCACCCGCACACCCGAAATTACCGAAATCAGCAGAAATCATTTTCACCCACAAACACTCTCAAGTAGCAGGGTTCTATGTGGGCAAATAAATGCTCAAGATGGAGTTCGTGCTTTCTTTCTCATTAACTCAAGGTGAATTTGGATTGTAGGGCGCATAGTGACAATGATCATGATTGATGGGTAGCATATACAAATGGTAAACATATGGTGAAGTCTGATTGGACTAGTGAAGTGGTTTAATATCGTCAAGGTGGAGATTGTTGGAGTATGTGGCGCGATAAACCACTTAAGTATAGCTAGGGATAGTCCCACATGGAAGAAAGAGGATTACATGTTGAGCTTAATAAACTTGGGCATCTCCTTACATAGCACTGAGGCCTTTTAGATTAAAACCACACACCTCTTATCCCAAGGTGGCCAAGTAGGGACATCATCGGTGCTATGTTTTCGGGCCCATAGTAAGTTCCTATTGTTCATGAACATGCTAACATCGTTCACTAAATATAAGAAAGATGCAAAAAGGTAATACCATTTCAAAAGGTCGATAAGATATATTTTTAAACTAAAAAACATATCAAATAATATATATTTTTTTGGGACAAAATATGTAAAAATTAGTTTCGATATAATTTCATTGTTGGCTTGAGGATACAACTCGAAAAATGAGAGACATAGTATGGGAGGATTTCAAGGCGGAAAATGCTAGAAGAAATTTGTGAAGTGAAGAATAAAAATATCTATCGGGTTTCCCTTTACTTTTGCAATGATAAGAAGGGTAAACTTGATATTAATACATATCATATTTAATATTCATATGTCGGAAAATGCATAACTAAATAAAAAAACGGCACGGGTTAAGACCTAGTCAACCTATAAGACACAAGTAGCATTAGAACATTTGTAGTTACAATGTGTAAAACCCAAACAACAAAGAACTTTCCACTATACTCATCGTAAATACAATAATCCAAAAAAAAAAAAAACCAAAACCAAAAAATGGCTCGCCAAAAGTTAACTCGAATAAGCCAACCTACTAAAATAGTATATGACAAGGGATGAAACTACATGTCATGTGTTCATTGCATCCGAAAAGTGGTCGGTGCACCCATTGTGAGAAGAAGATTGAATATGCAGTACCAAGGTGTCATATTTTCTTTAAAATGAGTCATTTACTTATCTCCATAAATTTGAAAAATAACACAATTTTTTTGTTAGAAACTACACTAACCACCTGAATCCATTTCACATGCACATTTTATGTCCGTTCTGAGGTTGAAGACCCGACTGGATCGGCCATGTTTATGGCATTGGACATCGAAGTCCAAAAATTTATTTGATGAAAAATAATAAGAATGGAATCATCAGAGCATATGGACAATGAACACAGGACGATAGTTTTTGCGATCGAGGAAGAATTTTTGGGAGGATGCAATAACATTTATTGCTCACCATATGAAGATTTTGCATAATGGTCTCATCAAAGACCACCAATTTTTGGGGATCGAAAAAAAAAAATTAATCTAAGGCCAAAATAAGACATTTTACCTGGATTTTTATCAAAAAATATTATTTAAGTCAGTTGGAAGTGTAACCAAATTTATATTTATTTGGATGAAAAATATCTTAAAGCCTAACCTAATAACCAAAAATTGACATTAAAGCGAAGATAAACCTCAAAAGAGTAGATAAAACCACCATACATATGTAGATAAGTAAGAAACATAATAAAAACTATAATAAACTTCTAACTAACCTAGAAAACAAGGATCAACGAAGAAATCTGCTCAAATCTAGCCCAAAAATGTACAAGATTTGAACAAAAAATGATTGTTTTTAATGATTTTGTTGGAGAGCGAGAGATAGGAGGAGAGAGAGAAGAAAAAATATATCTATATAATTTTGCTTGATGAGTATTTCTTGTTTCCATGAACAAGAAAACAACAACTACCCACCCCAAAAGAAAAATGAGGGAAGAGACTTAGTTTTGCTGCGTACCCGCTCCGTCCAAACCCACTTCACCGACCACAATCATTCACATTTGAATTATTATAGTGATGGTATGTGAATCAACAATTTTACCATTACTTTACGTATGTTTTATTTAATACTAGATCTTAACCCGTGTCGTAACGGCACGGGATGTTTTGCCTCTAATATGATGTTGTTCACATTCCTCTTGCTTCATTTTTTTCGTGAATAATTATTTTGATATTCAAAAAGTTTTTGGGAAACAAAATGGGTTACCTGATCATTTTATTTTTTTACTTAAGCATGCTATTCCAATTTATTATCTGGACGGAGTAATAATGTTGTGCCAACATGAAAAAAAATAAAAAATACAGTACATAATTTTTTCCCCATTTATTGTTCCATCATACCATCATTTCAAATTTCAAAAAGAATATTTCATCTAACAGTACATATACCTAAACTGGCAATCCAACTCCATGATGTTTATGAATACATTTTTTCCGATATTATTGATAACTAAGGCTCTAAGAGCATCCGTAGTGGGCGACTAAAACCCAAAGTAAATATCAAATGGCAGACGCAGTGGGGAAGGAGTAAAGATCAAAGACCAGACTATAACCAAAACCCAGATTATATTTAGTCTTTACTCTGGTTTTTAGTCGGGCGTAATTTAAAGTTACGCCCAAACAGGCGTAATAGAAAACTCCGCCCGACACTGAGAAAAAACAAAAACAAATGGGGTGCAACTTAAAGTTGCGCCTGAATGGGGCGTAACTTTGAGTTACGCCCCATTAATTTTTTTTTTTTAAGGCGGAACCTCCTCTTACGCCTGATTCAGGCGTAACTTAAAGTTGCGCCTGACCAAATTTTACTCTCCCCCACTG
Source organism: Papaver bracteatum (assembly GCA_023529315.1). Classification (NCBI taxonomy): domain Eukaryota; kingdom Viridiplantae; phylum Streptophyta; class Magnoliopsida; order Ranunculales; family Papaveraceae; genus Papaver; species Papaver bracteatum. Next base: position 19,613 of record JAJJWX010004903.1, on the reverse strand, counting down.
CGTTGCAACATGGACTAAACCCAAATTTTCAATTTTTTTTTGCTCTTTGGTTATGATCGCACCACTGCAGTTGCTCTAAGGAGTGAAGCAAAAACCCATAATATTTTCCCTACAGATAAACACTATTTATTTAGTTTTTGCAAATGTGAGAGTTATAAAAATGAAGAACCCTTGGCTATTGGAAGGATGAGATATACACATGTGAGTTGAAAAAATAAACTTATAATAGTAAATCAAAACATATGTAAGATTCTTTGTCAATCATATTGATAACATAAAATTGAAGAAATTCGTGGATAAAAAGATTTCACACCAACTATGATAAGTAGTGCATGAATGACATTCTCACATCTAGTGTTACTCAAGTAATTTGGAGTTTTAAAGAGCATAGTCATATTAATATTTGTATCTACATAAATTCAACTAACTTTTCGAAGAAAAATTATTAGTTTCAAGGTAGAGCCGACACAAACTTAAATGCCTTCAATGTGTAGAACACACACTGGTTTAATCATCCTTGAGATTAAACAAATACCCCAACATTAGCCAAATAATGTCTACAAATACGGGATTGAAACAAAGTGCTAACGGGAATAATGAGAGACTAACATCCGTGCTACAAAGAAAATACCCTAATGTATCAAATTTTGTTAACCAAACATGTATTCAAATTAAAAAGTCATCAACTTAATGCAAAAATATAAAAGAACCCAAGTTAAATCAATACTTGCATAAACAAAACTTATAATAGAATTTTGTAATTATTAAATACCTTTAAAATCACTATTAGAGATTTAATTGCATGCCTCGTTAAAAACTACGGTAAGACGAAATCACCAGATCAATCTGTAGAAATTTCACTGGATATGTAGCAATTCAGAGAAGTTTACACTGGTGGTGATGTGTTCCATCTAAGTGTTGTTCGATTGATTATTTTTTTAGAAGGTTTCGTTTTCCATTGGAGAAACCGAGAGGGAGCGTTTCATTATATTCATTATCATTCAGAAATCCAAGACCAACTCGCCCTCTGCTTACGGGATCTCAATACAACCTTAGATTTATCTATTGGAGGGAGAAACCTTGATACTAAATATGTAGTTTTTAGTGTTATTTATTATATAACGTGACATCCAAATGTTTTTTCTTCTTCTTAATTTTCATGTATTTTAACCAAGTTTATATTAGCATTAAGACGATCAACCACATTTCTAATTTACAGTGTTATCCTTTTGTAGCAGCACATAATTAATATAGTCAATTACTTCTCATCAATACCGGCCAGTACCACAAACCAGCAGATATCACTTCTTTCTCCACCACCACCATTTCCCATCCCTCGTAGAATATTGGGCACACTTATAACTTTTAATCCCAGACGTCATGTATAAAGTTTAGATTTAACAAACTTAGGTCGTCAATTAATTTTTCAACTATATGTTTTTTGTTAATACTGAAAATCATGCGTACGAACGGTTACAAAGATAGCGATGGTACCAAAAAACAGCCATTTTGTCTTATATGATTTGGTATCATCCCAAAAGTATTTGTTATCCGCCTTTATTGATCGTGTCAAAAACAACCAACTATACTTTTCACAATACAATGTTACCCGTCATGTAAATTTTTTTTATTGTTTTTGATTCAAAAAAAAACCAATACCACCTCCATTAAAACCATCCAGTATCCACTATTTCTTCTACCAAAACTAATGTTACCGCCTCCACCACTTATTAACACCTTCCACCGCTTCCACCACCTACTTCTTCCTCTACTACCACCACCACCACTAATATCTATTGAAATAATTTTTGTCAAAATTATTATTTATTGATGGAGATATATTTTAATATTAATTAAGGGACATTTATGATGTAAAATTAATAAATCATTTATCATGAGAAATTAATGAGACATCAATTAATAAAATACTTATACTAATTAATATTGAAGTTGAACAAACCATGACCATTGATTTATCTTCTCTCTAGACAAATCACTTATACTAATTAATAAAACACTTATACTAATTAATATTTAAGTCGAACAAACAACCACTGTTAATTGATCTTTTCTATCAATTCCAACCAAGGTGGAACAATGGTTAGAGGCTAATCTTATGACACAATAGGTCATGAATTCGAACCTCCCCGTTATAATTTTTGAAATTTCATATCTTGACTTGAGTATTCATTTTTAATTCATAATATTGGAATTAACAACACGTGTGCGACTTGTAGGGTGTGGCACGGAGAACCGCAGCCTTTGATTTATCTTTCCCACGGACAAATCCTGACCACCACTTACATAAGCAAACTTAGCCTAGCTTTGTATGGTATTTTAGATTTACCACATATCAATAAAGAAATTGAACTTGTATCGATCGATGAGAATAATCCTAGACTCTGTGGGTACCACATACCCACGACAAGTTGTAAATTAACTTCTTTAATAAAATATATGTTTCAAAAAAAAAATGAGAGTAATCCTAGGAAGTAAAGGAGGGTACGGGAAAAAGACTTTCTTGAAACGTTCTTTCAAAACTAGGTAGTTCAACGAAAATGCTTCCCTTCCCCACTAGTGTCCCTCGATGTTTTTTCCCGCATATGTGTCAAGCATCTGTTGGTTAAACCCAATAATAATGAGACCCCCTGCTAATCTCAATCCAGGGATCAAGGGCTAAGAACGATGAGACATAACGGAGAAAAGGAGTGGGAGAAGGGTTGCACTTCCGGTAATTCAACACCTTACTACAGTAATACAAATGGGACAACTCAAAGGAAAAGGAAGTGACGACTGACGACGCCCTGTCTATTATGCAGGAAAAGGAAAGAAAATAAAAGAAAGTGCCAAAGAAATGATTATTTGCATCAAACAGATTGATGATGAAAAATTGACGGAGTAGCTTTTTCTTGACATTAAAGACGATCCTCCACTTTTATTCGATCGTTTCTTGATGACATCTCCACGACCGTATGCTTTTCCTCCCTCTCCTTTCTTCATTATTGCATTCCCTTCTAGTTTGTTGATTTCTCTTTCGATCATTCCTGGATTTTCCACCTGCTCCCTTGGACCTAAAGCAATAGAGAATAAAATAAATTAAAGATGAAACGCCTCACAAACGTCTCAAAGATCATACAGTATGTCGACTAAAAATTAAATGCAATCGATTAAGTATGTAGAATCTCTTTTTTTTTTTGCTCGATTATATGTAGAATATCATTTTTAACTAACCATCGGTCCAAAAACAGTTACATCTCAAAATACCTTGAAGATGATTTTGATAGACCAAGTGTTGAGAACCTTCATCATCTTGCTTCGCCGTAATTGAGAGGTCTTGAGTTGCTCGACTAAAAGACCCGAGAAAGCAGAAGAAAATAATTCCAAGTAATTTTTTCTTCATTTTTAGGGTTTTCCCGACAGCAAAATGTACTGTATGTTAAGTTTTATGGAGTTGAACGTGTCAATGTTTTTTGATCGGCAATCGATATTGTTTATGGTATATGTAGAGTTTTCATCAGAAACAGTCGAAGGAATGACAAAGAGGCTGACTAGCTCGATTCGAAAAGAAGTCTACTGTGCCCTTCCTTTATTCTTTTCTTTGCATTTGATTCCCTCTCTTTTATTATTCCACCTGCATGCATGTGATAAAGTATCGGCCAAGTGTGCGGTCGATCATGTATTCAACTTTACTAGGTGGTACACCCGTGCGTTGCACGGGTTCAAATTGATTACCCCAAAATACCTCCCGTACTGTTCCCCTGAAATCTGTCATGTTCATTTCAATCTGTGTTTCAACCTTTTATATCAACCAAGTTCAGCAACAATCTAAATTTGAAACATACGTTCATTTCAATGCTTCATAAAGAGCGAAAGCGTAATCTTCTGGTATGAAATGCTTAAAAAAACTACATAATTTCTCAGTAATTGTAAACAGCTGTAAATGTCTTGGGAACTCATTTGTATAATCTATCTATCTTACATAAACAAATGTGTTTTTCAAAATTCCACGGTTCTGTATTATTCTTTTCTCGCAATCAACGGTTTATATTCTTCTTTAAGTGCCTGAAATTGCAAAGATAAATCTCGGCTGAAAATGCAGCCCCATTTTAAGCCCTCATCCAACGATCCTGAATCTCCCATTCAATGGTGTTTATTACCATTATTTCTATTCATAACGGCTTGAATGTAACGTTTTCTCCTTCATTTACTCCCTAAAATGGCGTCATCAAATGTTTATTCTTCATCTGTTACACCACAAAATATATCCTTCTTAAAGCTTAATTTGTCAATATTAGTGACGGTGATAGGAATATAAGTTTTTTGTTTTTTGTTTTTTTGATCGGTTATTCTGCTAGATCAAAGTCCTGTTGTGATAAGCCCTAAGAATGGTGATTCTTCTTCTTACCTACCGTTTTATTTCCGATTTATCAATCTGTTTCTCATCATTTCTCTTTAGCCTAATTTTGATTTGTGGCAACTTTTTTTCTTCTTAAAAGAATGCCTTGGAAGGTTACTGGAGAATCAAAATTGTGATGGCAGACTGACAACAGGTCTACCTTTTTTCTTTTTTTCTAAGCATAACAAATTAAACTTTAAGAAGGATAATTTTTTATTTTTTTTTCACTCTGCCATCGTAACAAATTGTGATGGCAGAGTGACAACAGGTCTACCTTCTCATGGTATAATTAGCAGTTAAAAGATTGATTTTTTTTTCTTTTTCTTTTTTCTTTTTGAAGCATGGTGAAAAGATTGATGTTCCTACGGGTAAATTTTGTAATCTCTGTTTTTGTTTCATTCCAGCCTATCAATATTGTGAAGCATTTGGTTGACTGGATTGAGCAGAAAAAAAAACGTTGTCACTCTCATTAGTACTAGTACAGTAGTAGTAACGGAATAACTTTGAAACATGTAAGAGTCTCGATGAATATTCAGAATGATGTTTGTGTTCTTGAGTTTAAGATTGAAAAGTTGTGGGGATTTGGTCGAATTCAATCTATTTTTTTTACTTTGTTATATCAATGTTTTATGTGGTCTTTCCTTACCTTGATTTGTTTCTCAGGCTAAGATTGTTTCAACATAGCTATAAGCAAAACGTGTTGAATCTCTCTCTCTTTCTCTAAGTATTTGCTTATTCCCTGAGGTAGATTAACCAAATTGGAGTCTCTCTTTTTCACGTTCTTAAATGTTCACTTTTAATCTGAAATGATTAGTTGATTAGAATCATTGAGCAACTAGTATGCCAGTCAGGGACAAACTCAAACTACACATTTCAAATGATTATCCCACTGGTACGGAGATTGCGTGAATTTGTCCCCGACTGATCTAACTCAGAGCAATCCTAAGAAGATGTACAAATTTAATTGAATTATGGTAAAGACCTTTGTGACTCAGTTCCCGAGTATTTTTACTTCAGTGATCTTGTATCAAGAAGGTAGATCCTTCTTAGCTTTCTGCAGCACTTCTTTAAGAACTGAAGCAATTCTGTCAGTCACGTGTGTTTCCATAAACCTACTTCTAACCCTCTCGTAGCCTTCCTTACCCAGAGTCCGCCTCTTCTCAGGATTGGTAGCAAGTTTTACGATGTTGTTTGCAAGAGGTGTGGTGCCTTGTTTACCAACACTGTGCAACAAACCTGTTGACCCATCTACCACAATTTCTGTGGTGCCTCCCTCCGGCTGCTGTTCCCTGTGAAAAAACATTTTATTATTTTCATGGCAGTTTAAGATGATTTCATGGATAGAAGAGACAAAAGGTTTAACTGGCTAAGAACACATTGCAGTTTTAGAGTCTCGGATTAAATGGTTCTCGATCTCATTCTCCGCATAGATGAATGAATGTCCTAAAATGAGTCTGACACATTCGAACGAAAATGAAGCATGGTTTGATCTAAATAGTAAGATACAAAAAACTCTGGATAAAATAACTAAACAAGGGAGATAAAGAAAGTATGCAAGATGAAAATAGTATACCAATACTGGCAGCTGAAATGCCATGACTTCAATAGTTATCAGTAAAATAAGAGCAATGCGAATAAAATCAGTAAAATAAAAATTAGGTAAAACAACCAAAATTACCGACAAAAAATATATGACAAATCATAAATCGCTTTGCAAAGCACCAAATGCAGTGGTACAAGAAAACTAACCCGCGCAGGACTTTACATCAAACAAAAACAAACCCATCAAAATTAAACCTTCAATTTCATCCAGAACCCCAAATTGGGAATCGATAAACCCTAAAAATCTAATTTCCCACATAATCTTCGATTTAACCCCAAACTTCGAACTGTAATTGAGAAGAAAATCATCCATAATCTTTGATTGCTCTTCGTCTTTCTTTAACTCTACTAAATCCCCAAACCCAATCGAATCAAACCCTAGATTTCAGTTCGTTTATTCATCCAATCTTGGAGAGAAGGGAGAAGAATTTTGGGCGGAGCTGATACTAAGATTTGGCTTTTCTGTAAAAAACGAAGAAAGGAAAAAAATAATGTTTACCAAAATGCCCTCAACAAATAAAAGATTTCTAACCTCTGTGTCATTTTTTCTGTCCTCCAAATGTACGCGATTACCCTTCATTTTTCGGCTTATCTACGAAATTGTCTAATATATATATATATATATATATATTTCGGCTTCGCCCTTTTTGAGGGGTATTTTCGGATTTTCATTAATAGAAGACACCATATCCAATCTTTTTTGTTATATTTGATAGAGGATTGAGAGAGGTTATAGAGGGAATTGTGGTTTGTGGAGGTCCGTTCTGTGGGGAACTTCAGTGGCGGCTATCCACCTTACCTATTAGATATGGAGGTCTGGGCTTGTACACTGCTAAGGAGGCATCACAATATGCTTTCCTTGCTTCACGTGTGCAATCGTGTGGGTTACAAAATCACATACTGAGGAGTAGTGGGGTGGAAGACATGGATGACAACTTTCATAAGGCTTTGACTACACTACAAGTAACTCTTCCTGATTTTGACTTTAGCAATTTTACCAATAAAGATACCCCCCCCCCCAAAGCACAAAGTACTTTGGCGAGTGCTCTTTTTGGTAAAGTGTTTAAAGAAATGGATAGAGTTTACGAGCTTTCACACAGACAGAAAGCGGTTTTTGGTTGCCTACAAGCAACGCATGCCTAGGATTTTCTCCTTGCCATTCCGATTGAGGGACTTGGACAGAAGGTGACACCCTTGGAGTACCGATCCATTCTCAAATACAGGTTAATGATCCCTCTTTACCATTCAGATTCACAATGTCTCGCTTGTTTTACAGGATGCTTGGACTCGTATGGGGAGCACGCAGTTCATTGTAAGGTAGACCTGGGTTTAAATATAGACATGATCATGTGAGGGATACTTTATATGATGTGCTATGGAGAGCCGGTATTTCAGCAAAGAAAGAAGCCACTGTCAATTTTTTGACAGACCCACTCGAAGGGAGATCAACACTCAGGCCAGCAGATTTTCTTATTTTTGCGTGGGTTAACGGGAAACACGCTTGTGTTGACCTTACAGGAGTCTCGCCGTTAGTAGGTATTGGACATGTACTTTCACGGTTGGACAAGCAGCACTAAGGGCTACCTCGGGTAAGATATCAAAATATGAGAACGTGTGTATTGACAATGGACATGCCTTTATTCCCTTTGCTTTCGATACTTTTGGTTACCTTGCTCCAGAGGAGGCTGGACTTCTCAAAAGAGTTCAGAAAGTCATGCACAGTAATGTCATGACTCCTGGCTCGAGAGAGTTTGTTTTTAAAAAGGGCTTGCGGCGCAGCTTGTTGCTCGCTTGCCTTCTATGTAAATTTTGAAGTTTTTCAGAGTTTTTTACTCTCAATAATGCTTCAAAATGACCCTAGTTATTTTGTATAGAAAGGACAATTGTTACTTGAATAAAAGTGGAGCAACATATTGGGCAAGATGCAATTCCCATTTCGCTCCGCATCAGCAACAATTTGAGCAAGAACTAATGAAGAAACCAGAATAGTGGAAGCAAAAAAAAAAAAAAAACGTATTAAAGGGAAGGAAAAAGTTGTGTTGGAAAAAACGAAAGATAAGGAAAAGGCTACGAAGGAAGTCGAGGTGATTTATTCTAGTGGTCAAAAGAGAAGATCAAAAGAGGTGAATAAAGAATTAAAATGAAACAAAATAAACCCCCTTTTCATTAAAAATGGAAACAGGAAGAAATTTCTTTCATTGATTCATGATCTATGGAGTAAAAACCATATAGTCCATACATACCTTAATGAAACTGTATGTTAGTCATGTTAGTCAAATGTGGATAAGTTAGGTATAATCCTTAATAGACATAAGGAGCTGTATATTAATTCTAGGTAGATTGCGGATAAGTTAGCTATAATCCTTAATAGACATAAGGAGATGTATATTAATTCTAGGTACTGGGACAGGTCTCGTAAGGATGCATGTATCCTTAGGCTTTGTAAACAAAACAACGTTCCTTTTGCTTCTTAGTTAATCTAATTTGTTCCTTTATCAATAAAATAAAATAAAATAAAAAAGATTTCCTTGGTAATCTTGGTGAGCACCATTGCATATTTGCATGCCAAATAAGATTTCTGTAAAGGAAGAAAACAATTAGCTTTCTGTCCCAATATACATAGCTGCACTAACTTAAAAGCTGGCTCCCACACTTGAATGCTTAACTTTTATTTCTCATGTCCCGATTGAAGAATCATAAAAACTAAAGAAAACAATTAGCAAACTAAATATTTAACCATTATGAATATATATCACAAAACATTTGTACCCACGTTTACAATTCATGAAAATTCTAAGCTGATAAACATCTTCAGCAATATAAGGACCTTCGGTTTGTGGTTTCACTTCACAAGCTTAAGAATGTTTAAGAATTTATTACAAATTTGCAACCCTCCTCTGAAAACAATCAAAATCTCCCTTATCCGAAGTGTGGGAGGTTTGAGGTTCGAATCCGGCACTTACACCAAGACTTGGCTTTAGAATTCAATCCAGATTATGTTGGTGCAGCTGTGTGTATAAAGCCCAATCTCAAGTATGACATTAGCAAATGTCAATTTTCATTCACCATTATAACTTACAAGTTTATATGAACTCAAGATTGCTAGCTACAAATAGTTTATTTTCCTTTCTCCCAGTATTCAAAGCATTGTGGCAGCAAGACAGTTTTTAACAAAAGAAAGAAGAAAAAGGAGGACACGACACAAACAAACGTTTCGTATTTTAGCTCATGCTCCCAATCTTTCCTCTTTGGCGTCATGAGAAGACTTCACCACAATTTGAAACTATACATTACCGTTAACTAAACAGATTGAATTGACAGGAAATCGACATGTGTTGTCTGGTAGCCTTGGACGGTTAGGATTTGCTCCTAGGATTGAAGGGGTCCCGTTGATTATCGCACGCCTTCGTTTTGGTAGCCATGTATGGAAGGCCAGTATGGTGGCGCGGCTAGATTGGCATGCCGTTGGCATGGCATGGTTTGGCATGGCAAAACTTAGGTTTTCGGGACAAAGGTTACCATGCATTGTCTGGTAACCTTGGATGGCTAGGATTTGTTCTTGGGATTGAAGGGGGGTCGTTGATTGTTGCACGCCTTCGTTTTGGTAGCCACGTATGGAAGGTCAACATGGTGGTGCGTCTAGGTTGGCATGCCGTTAGCATGGCGTGGTTTGGCGTGGCCAAACTTAGGTTTTCGGGCCAAAGGTTACCATGCGTTGTCTAGCTAGTAACCTTGGATGGCTAGGATTTGCTCTTGGGATTGAAGGGGGATCGTTGATTGTCGCACTCCTTCATTTTGGTAGCTGTGTAGGGAAGGCTAGCATGGTGGCGTGGCTTGGTACGTTTGGCATGGTGGGCCCAAGGGCTTGGAATTCCGTTGGCACATGGTGCGGCTAGCATGGCTAGGGCCAAGGCAAGGCGCGGTTTGGATAGGCATGGTGGGGCCAAGGGTTTGGCATGCCATTGGCATATGGTGCGGCTAGTATGGCTCGGGCCAAGGCAAGGTGCGGTTTTGCTTGGCATGGTGGGGCCAAGGGTTTGGCATGTCATTGGCACATGGTTCGGCTAGCATCGCTAGGGCCGAGGCAAGATGCGGTTTGGCTTGTCATGGTGGGGCCAAGGGTTTGGCATGTCGTTGGCACATGGTGCGGCTAGCATGGCTAGGGCTAAGGCAAGGTGAGGTTTGGCTTGGAATGGTGGGGCCAAGGGTTTGGCATGCCGTTGGCATATGATGCGGCTAGTATGGCTCGGGCCAAGGCAAGGTGCGGTTTGGCTTGGAATGGTGGGGCCAATGGTTTGGCATGCCGTTGGCACATAGTGCGGTTAGCATGGCTAGGTCCAAGGCAAGGTGCGGTGCAGTTTGGCTTGGCATGGTGGGGCCAAGGGTTTGGCATGCTGTTGGCACATGGTGCAGCTAGCATGCCTAGGGCCAATGCAAGGTGCGGTTTGGCTTGGCATGGTGGGGCCATATGGTGCGGCTAGTATGGTTTCCATGCCTTGGCGCGGTGGGTGTCGCTGGCATGGTTTTCCATTGGCACAGGGGTGCGGCTAGCATGGTTGGCATGCCTTGGCGCGGTGGGTGTGGTTGTCATGGTTTGTCATTGGAACAGGGGTGCGGCCAACATGGTTGGCATGCCTTAGCGCGGTGGGTGTGGCTGGCATGGTTGCCATTGGAACAGGGGTGCGGCTAGCATGGTTGGTATGCCTTGGCGCGGTGTGCGGGAATTAGGTTTTTGACCTATCGAAACCCTAATTAGTAATTAATTAAAAAAAGGTACCCTGGTAATTTTCTCGTAGACATATTAAAGGGTACAATAAATGCATTCATTTGAGATATTATTACTCGAACCATATGACGTCACTGCCTTGCCTAGGGTTTTACGATTTTAACCCTAAGCTAAAAACCACCATCAAAAAAAGGAGAACTCTAGCAATTGGGAAACCTAATCCCCACACCTCCTGCGTGATACTAGTTATGTAAGATAGAGTCGATTCTCCTTAAACCTTAGGTTTCTAGCGAGACCTTATAGGTTAACGTCTTGAAGACTTCATTGGGATTGTGAAGCCAGACCCAACTATTTTCCCTGTAGTTGCATGATCTGATCTTGTTATTTCTATCGTGATTGAATGCAATCGTAAGATTGGCTTGAGATTAATTTCTCCGATAGGCAAGATAGAAAAGTATTCACAAACATCTTCGTCTCATCATTTGTGATTCCACAATATCTTGTTCGCTAGTCGATTAAGATTATTGTGAGGTGATTGATATTTCTAGGCTATTCTACGGGAATATAAGTCTTGTATATCAATTTGTTCTTCTTCACCTTGATTTATCGAAAGACGGAACAAAACTCGTAGGTATTTTTGTGGGAGACAGATTTAACTATTCCTATAAACTTTTCTGTGTGAGACATATTTATTTATTAAAGTCTTCGAATTTGGTTCGTAGAAACTCTTAGTTGTGGGTGAGATCAGCTAAGGGAATCAAGTGCGTAGTATCCTGCTGGAATCAGAGACATAAGGAGCGCAACTATACCTTAGATCAGTGTGAGATTGATTGGGGTTCAACTACAGTCTAGACCGAACTAGGTCCCGGGGTTTTTCTGCATTTGCGGTTTCCTCATTAACAAAACTTCTGGTGTCTGTGTTTTTTTTTTTTTTTTGTATTATATTTTGTAATATAATTAAAATATCACAGTTTGTGTGTTGAATCGATCAATTGGTAAATCCAACCTTTGGTTGTTGATTGAAATTGATTGATCCTTGAACATTGGTCTTTTGTACCGTTCAAGTTATTTCTCTTGTATTCAATCAGACTCGCAGATTTCTATTTGTTTGAGTTGAGATTGAATCGAGAAATTGAGATATAACTCTTTGATATACTTTTTATTAATATTGAGTATGACTGTTTAGTTGATTCTCTTAAAAGTATATTGGAGTTAGTCCATACAGTCTGTTAAGCTAAATATAGGGTGAGGTTGTTAGACCCCCGCTTAATCAATCGGTATCAGATCAGGCAAACACGTTAAAGACCTCATAAGTCGGTGTTAATATGATTATTATGGAAAAGTCTATCTCTAATAACATACCAGATCAGAAATTACCAGATGATATTCAAAACTTGAATTCACCTGAGAGAACTGTCACATTTAAGTCAATATCTAAACATTCTCTGAATGTAGAAACTGTTGATTGGGAAACATGCCTAGAAGAATAGTTGGATGAATTTTCTGATGAAGGTGATTCAGTTATTGATAGAGATGTTGATGAGGAAGTCTCAGTGTATGTTAAGATTTTGGATTCATTGAAAATGAAGAAGATTACAACTTCTCATGTCACACCTCTTCTGACTCCTCTCTGATAAGATTTTTTGTTTGTTATTGTAGTAATATATGGATTCGAACTCTAAGACTTGTGAAGATTAAATTGAAAGATTTAATGAAAATAATAAACAAAAGCGAGAGTTGCTGGGTCTAGGATTCCACTGAATTCATATCATAAGGTTCAATTATTTATTCTTCAGCAATTATAGCTCAATAAATAAAAACATGGACTCTTATTTTTCCCAAGGTAGATTCTCAAAATATTAGCTATAAATCGTAAGCATGGGACATCAAACATTTAAGCAACCATGACCCATCAAATAAAATAATAACTAATTAATTCAAATCATAAATCAATTTAAAATAAGTGCAAAAGTCATAAAAAGAATTAAATAAATTTACCCATGGCCATATATGAAATTCTGATTCATCTGTCGACCTAGTGTAGGGGTATATCTTCTCATGTTGTAGAAACTCTCAAAATATTTTTTTATTTCTCAAATGTGCTTACAAATGATGAAAAGAAGAGAAATCAAATAAACCAGGAATTTGCAACGCATAAAAAACATCACAAACCTACTGTTACAATATACGATAAATGAAATCATCAGAAATCTTTATTTAGCGTAATTTAAAGATCTGTTGCAAAACCGAGGAAAGACCACGGTTTATTAATGACAGTCTTTCACAGCCTTATGTTCTTCGTGTTTTCTTCACAGCAGCAGCAGAAAAATATTCTCTACAGCTTTCAAACTCACTTTCTAGCCTCCCTTAAGTATCTATATCCCTTATGTGATCCCAGAAGCGTATATATACCAATTTGGACCGAAAATAAATCCCGAAAACTCCTTATAATCTCGGCAATCAATCAAACATATTTTCTTTTACTTCCATGCAAGATACGTGATTTTTATTCCCCTTCATATCTCTGCTCGCGAAAAGCTTCAACTGGCACACTCCAAATTGACTGAAACACGTTCTAGAATGAGTAGACAATGTTGTAGACTCGTTGATTGCTCCAAGAATAACCAGAAATCCCGAGAATCTCTCTTTGCATACACGAACTTCCATGTATTCATCCCATCATGATTATAGCCCAATTTCTTCGACCTTGTTGGACTTCCTAGTCCTATGTAAGTGTAACAGGACCCATACAACATATTTTAGCGATTAAATCTCCCTAGAAAACTTCTAAATCTAGTACAGCAGTATTGAGTTTTCAAAGTTCCCTGTTTTGTCGTGTGTCCATATATAGCTTGATTTCGTATATTCCAAAGCTCGTAACTTCTTTGGTTAGTTATAACAGGCCCATAGTAATCGAAATCCATGAAAAAGTCACCCAAAATCACGTCAAATCATGCCTTGAAAATCATGCAGCTCTGTTCTTCTTTTTCTCGCCTTTTTTCATTTTCAAACGAAGAGGATGAAGTCCTCTTAACCAGTGATGGGGTGCGTTTAGCAGGAGGCGCCATGGGGTGCAAATAGTAAAGAAGGTGCCCCTTAGTAATTGATATGCCTCTTATCCAAAACCGAGATTCCGAATAACATGTGTCCTCTGGGTGCCTATATCAACTTTTCGAGCCGAAATTTCCAAAAATGTTTATTTCCCAAAAACACATGTAAAGAAGTTTATTAGTGATAAAATGAGACCTCACTAATGTATTTATGGGTGAAAATGCATCACACTTGCGTGCTCATCACTCTCTGTCGAGAAAAAAAGAAATTAAAAAGGATTTACGGAGGTCTTTACGGTTGGAATCGCTCTTGCGAATCGATCCTCAAAGATACCGAGGAAAACCTGAGTAGAAAGTCACTTGAATGTGATCGTGTTTATAAAAAATACTTCTTGTTAGAAGAGAAACTTTCAGAAATTGAAGCAAGGATTAACTCCTAGCAAGCAAGTTTTGATGACAGATAATGCGCGTATCTCGCTCGAGAAGAAAGCCTTGAGGCTGATTTAGTTATTTCTCTTGATAAAATCAAGATGTTAGAAGATGACTTGAAAAAGTTCAATACTAGTTCAAGCAAATTAACTACTTTACTAGGAGCAAGTAAAAATCAACGTGATACACGAGGATTGGGCTATAATAGAATAGATGCTCCAAGTACTAGCAAAGAGGTAAAATTTGTTAACGCTAGTGATTCTTCTCAACAAAAGGTTTCCAATGATGGAAAAAGTGAAATACCTTCATCGGAAGTTAAGGTTCAAAAGAGCAAAGTATATCAACCTCCAAAGTAAGCACACATGGATCGAGGTAAGAACATTCTTTATGTTTGCTACTATTGCGGGAATAAAGGTCACCTGGAAAGGAGATATCGTTTCAGTATAAGGAATGAGAAACTTCATGATGTTCTTGTTTGGGAATCACAAGAAGTTGTGAAACCAAGATCACATGTTAAGAAAAATCCCCTTAACATTACAGGTTGTAACTGTCCAACCTTTAGGCAAAGGAATCAGTGTTGTGATAAACATAGATTTTCCTATAAATGTCATACGAATCCTTTTCACAATCGTAATGGTTATCATACCCACACCTCCTGTGTGATACTAGTTGTGTAAGCTAGAGTCGATTCTCCTTTAGCCTTAGGTTTCTACCGAGACCCTATTGGTTAACGACTTGACGACTTCACTTGGATTATGAATCAAGACCCAACTATTTTCTATGTATTTGCATGATTTGATCTTGATGTTTCTATCGTGATTGAGTGCAATCGTAATATTGGCTTGAGATTAATTTCTTCGATAGGAAAGATAGTAAAGTAGTCACAAACATCTTCGTCTCATCGTTTGTGATTCCACAATATCTTGTTTCACTAATAGATTAAGATTATTGTTAGGTGATTGATATTTCTAGGCTGTTCTTCGGGAATATAAGTCTTGTATATCAATTTTTTCTTCTTCACCTTGATTTATCGAAAGACGGAACAAAACTCGTAGGTATTTTTGTGGGAGACAGATTTAACTGTTCCTATAAACTTTTCAGTGTGAGACAGATTTGTTTATTAAAGTCTTCGACTTTGGGTCGTAGCAACTCTTAGTTGTGGGTGAGATCAGCTAAGGGAATCAAG
This sequence comes from Papaver bracteatum, assembly GCA_023529315.1. Taxonomy (NCBI): domain Eukaryota; kingdom Viridiplantae; phylum Streptophyta; class Magnoliopsida; order Ranunculales; family Papaveraceae; genus Papaver; species Papaver bracteatum. The sequence continues at coordinate 4,224 of JAJJWX010004903.1, read as the reverse complement.
TGCGTAGTATCCTGCTGGAATCAGAGACATAAGGAGCGCAACTGTACATTAGATCAATGTGAGATTGATTGGGGTTCAACTACAGTCCAGACCGAAGTTAGTTTGTAGTAGTGTAGTTTCTGTAGCGGCTTAATACAGTGTGTTTTCAATCTGGACTAGGTCCCAGAGTTTTTCTGCATTTGCGGTTTCCTCGTTAACAAAACTTCTGGTGTCTGTGTTATTTCTTTTCTGTATTATATTTTGTTATATAACTAAAATTTCACAGTTTGTGCGTTGAATCGATCAATTGGTAAATCCAACCTTTGGTTGTTGATTGAAATTGATTGATCCTTGAACATTGGTCTTTGGTACCATTCAAGTTATTTCTCTTGTATTCAATCAGACTCGCAGATTTCTATTTGTTTGAGTTAGGATTGAATCGAGAAATTGGGATATAACTCTTTGATATACATTTTATTAAGATTGAGTACGACTTTCTAGTTGATTCTCTTAAAAGTATATTGGAGTTAGTCCATACATATTGTTAAGCGAAATATTGGGTGAGGTTTTTAGACCCCCGCTTTTTCAATGTAGATTCTTAATCTCATACCCAAAGGGATAAAAAGTGATGTAGCAAGCATTATCCTTAGTAAATTTAACCACTGATAACGGATTATGTTTCATATCAGGCACATGCAATACTTCAGCTAAAGTAAAACTAGATGTTGGTGTTTGAATAGTTGAATTACCAGTAAGAGAAATAGACGAAGGCTTACTATTGCCAATGATAACACTCTGTTTTCCCTTGTAGCTTGAAGTATTTTGAAGAATATAACTATCACTAGTCATATCTGATGAGGCTCCACTATCAAATATCCACACAATACTGAAGAAGGATCATCATTCATTGCTGAATTATTCACACTGAAACCAGTAAAAGCCTGTTGAGAATTACCAAAAGAAAATGTTGTTGCAGTGGGATACTATGCTTGAACATTAGCATTATCAAAATTAGCTTATGTATTACCATTAGAAGACCCAGTTGATGGTGGATGATATCTAAAGAAACACCTAGTAGCAACATGACCATTCTTCTTACATATTTGAAAAAAAAAACTTTAAATAATCCATATAAGATCTCCTATCCACTTCTAGTTGAAGCTAACCCATTTTGCTGATTTGAACTAGACCCATGTTGATAATGACTATTATTATAGACACCACTATTGCCATTTTTACCATTGCCCCCATTCCTTCTATTATTATGATGATAAGTATTGGAACCATTTCTTGCATAAAAGCCTACTGGATTATGCTCATCATATACATTTGTATTATGTTGTTGCCTTTCAGCAAGAAACTGTTCATGGGATAGCAATTTAGCCTTAACTTCACCAAAAGAATAAGGTTTATCCCTACTTTGTGATGAGATAACAAAAATATCATAATCACTGCCTAACCCATTCAACACAAACATCATTAAATCTTCATCACTTACTTTTTCACCAATTTCTGCTAAAGAATCTGCCATGGACTTAATTTTCTAAAGATATTGAACAATATGCATATTTTATTTCTTAATTCCATTCTATTGAGTCCTTAACATACTTTTCCTAGCAATAAATTGTGTCATAAAGCTCAATTCAAGAAAATCCCAAATTTCTTTAGCTGTAGACAAACCAAGAACATCACCACTAACAGTTGGTGTAAAAGTTGCTTTGAGGCAGGTTGAAACAAACCTATCTAGTCTCCTCCAAGAAACCCATTCTGGATTAACTACTTGAACTCCATCTACCATAACTTTTTGTGGTGGTTCAACTATGTCACCATTAACATACCCATAAAGATCACTTGAAAAAAAAAACACCCTCAAACTGGTCTCTCCAAAGCAGAAAATTGGTTGAATCAAGTTTCATGGAGACAAAGTTTGAGATATTTGTAAAAGTTAGAGTACAAGAATTACTAGCGGAAGCCATTATAATAGAACTTTGATGATGTTGAAAATTTTCCAGATCTGAAGTTAAGATATTGTTGTTGTTGTTGTGATTGATGTTACTGCGACTATTGTTGTTGTTATTATTGTTGTTATTGTATGTAGATCTTCGAGTTGTTACCAATAAATTCCTGTAAGAACCCTAAAAGATTGTATTTTGGGAAAAAACTTTCTTGACTTGATATTACCCAAATTGTGAAAGCTAAAAATTATTGAGCTTGATGAAAAGATGATGAAGAATCGAATCTAAACTGATACCATGAGAAATCTTATACTTATGATGATCAAGAATTTCTAAACATTAACAGAGATCAAGAGAGGTACAAAAGATTGTATTTCAGTTTCAGAAAAATTAGATTACACAAAATAACGTTCTCAGACATATTTATTACAAGGTAATTGAGTTGTCTGAATCAGACAACTGACTCGGCTATTCAGAAAACTTGACTAACTAAAACTGAATCAAGTCGAATAAACTTGACTTGACTATTCCTATTATATAAGCCACCGACACAAAGTGCTCAGCTAGTTACCATTGAGATTTTTTTTTTTTTTGATGGAAAGTTACCATTGAGATTCACATCAAGAAATTCGAATTTTACACAGAGTAATTACAAATAGAGATCGGGAAAGAATTTCTTTAGGTATGTTTTATTTACCAAATATCGATAAAGAAATGGAACCTGTCGCCATTGGATATGATATTTGCTGGTTTGAGGAAGGTATTAAAGTTCAGCAATTGGATATGATATTTGCTGGTTTTAAACATTGAATATGATACTTGCTGGTTTTAAACATTGATTGTGAATATTAAAGTTCCTTGTTACTCGCCAGTAAAAATTAAGATGCATATGAATTCCGAATTCCGCCGGAACAGCCCGGACACCGGAATTCAACAAATTTGCAAGTAAACGGTTATCATAAAGTAAATGCGAGAAAATCGATTACAGAATCAGATTTGTGCCCATCATAATCTTCCCCTGAAAATATTTAGTAAGAGGAAAAGTTTTGCGAAAACATCCAACATCACACGTCTCCCAAACGCGAGGTCGGAGGTTCGAATCCCTCCCACGCCAACCCTTGCATTTTCACCACTCCCAGTCTTTCTCCTCTGGCGTCAAAAGATTATCACTAGGATTTGAAACTAAGCATCACCATTACCTAAACGAAGTGAACTGGTAAGAAATCTACAAATCAAATGCTGAAAATTAAAATATTAAAAAATCAGCACATCTTCAGCAATGTAAAGATCTTCAACCAATGTCTGTTTCTGCATTGAAATTTACCACAACACTTCATAGATAGAATTCCTGGGCTTTATGCATTAGGTGGCTTAGTTCTAGTTCAGTTTTTCATGAGAACAACAAGTTTCCTTGTGAATTAACATTTTTAATTCTGAACAAAGCTTTGTTAGAGCAGCACAAGGAAACGGAGAAAACAATTAGATACACAGTATAAGCAAACATACATACTTGGCCACATCTTGGATTACATGGAGATGATAAATTTAAATGCATAATGCAGAAGTTCTAAGAGAAATAACTTATCGATCAATTCAATTATAGACCAACTATTAATTGAGCCAAATTTGAGGGGTCTGCTGTTAGATTTCTGACAAATTCTGATTTTCTACAAATAATTCATTTTTTTTTCTTTCTTTTGTGGCAATGCAGATATTGTTACAACAATGTAGTACTAAGACAAACTTCCACAAAAGAAATAAAAGAAGAAGAGGATGCTCACCACACAAACGTTTGAAAGCTTGTCATCATTAATCCTACTACTCCTCCTGAGATGATTTCGCGCAATTTCAAAAATAATGTTAATAACGGAAAGCAAAAAGTGTAAAAATTTAGAGCATCACTATGGAATTGTGATAAACTGACAAGAAAAACTATGAAAAAAAAAGTAGAGCAGAAGAGGTAAGCATTAAAAGTTAAATCTGTAAGCGAATATAATTAAGTTTTACTTGGAGAGTAAACATACGTGTATGCCGGTTTATTAGTGTAAGACTGAATCGACAAAAATTGGGTAGAAATTAGAAGCCGAAATAAGAAATTTAACAAACCTGATTTGGTCCAATGTAAACAATAGGAATGTGGGATATGTTGTAGTGATCTTCTCCTCCTTCTTCTCTACATGCATCCGCCAATATTTGGCAGTCTTGAATCTTCAGTTGTTGTAGTGAGGTGATGCGCAGCATATGTTCCAGAATAGGGCAGCGGTATAATTTTAACTCCTTCAGAGAACCA